>PVIW01008129.1:0-42236 GCA_004026585.1 Noctilio leporinus | reverse complement strand
TATCTAGTTTTATCTTTTTGCATGTTGCTGTCCAGTTCTCCCAACACCATTTGTTGAAGAGACTGTTTTTACTCCATTGGATGTTCCTTCCCCCTTTGTCAAATATGAGTTGACCATAGAGTCCTGGGTTAATTTCTGGGCTCTCTATTCTGTTCCATTGATCTATATGTCTGTTCTTATGCCAGTATCAGGCTGTTTTGATGACAGTAGCCTTGTAGTATTGTTTGAAGTCCGGTATTGTGATTCCTCCTACCTTGTTCTTCTTTCTCAAGATTGTGGTGGCTATTCGTGGGCGTTTTTGGCTCCATATAAATTTTTTAAGTATTTTTTCTATTTCTGTGAAGTCTGTCATTGGTATTTTAATTGGGATTGCATTGAATATGTAGATTGCTTTGGGTAGTATGGACAATTTAATGATGTTAGTTCTTCCCATCCACGAACATGGTATATGCTTCCATTTATTTGTGTCTTCCTTGATTTCTTTCTTCATTGTTTTGTAGTTTACTGAGTACAGGTCTTTGACCTCCTTAGTTAAGTTGATTCCTAGGTACATTATTTTTCTTGTTGCTATGGTAAATGGGATTTGTTTTTTCGCTTCTATTTTTGTTGTTTCATTATTGGTATACAAAAATGCTTTTGATTTCTGGATATTGACTTTATACCTAGTTATTGTGCTAAATTTGCTTATTAGGTTGAGTAAGTTTTTGCTGGAGCCTCTCGGGGTTTGTATGTACACTATCTTATCATCTGCAAATAATGACAGTTTGACTTCCTCCTTTCCAATTTGGATACATTTGATTCCCTTTTCTTTTCTGATGTCTATAGCTAGAACTTTGAAGACAATGTTGAATAGAAGTGGAGAAAGTGGACAGCCTTGTCTTGTTCCTGATCTTAGGGGGAAAGCTTTCAGCTTTGGTCTGTTAAGTATGATGTTGGCATCAGGTTTCTTATAGATGGCCTTTATGATGTTGAGGTATAGTCCCTCTATTCCCATTTTGCTGGGGGCTTTTAATCATAAATGGTTGCTGTACTTTATGAAATGCTTTTTCAGCATCTATTGATATGATCATATGGTTTTTATCTTTCATTTTGTTGCTGTGGTGTATTACATTTATTGATTTACAAATGTTGTACCATCCTTGCATACCTTGGATTAAACCCACATGATCATGGTGTATGATCTTTGTAACATACTGCTGAATCCAATTGGCCAATATTTTGTTCAGAATTTTAGCATCTATGATAATCAGGGATATTGGCCTGTAGCTTTCTTTCTTAGTTGTGCCTTGCCCTGGTTTTGGGATTAGAATAATATTGGCCTCATAGAAAGAGTTTGGGAGTCTTCCCTCTTCCTGAATTTTTTTGGTATAGTTTGAGGAGGATAGGAGTTAGTTCTTCTTTAAATGTTGGTGAAATTCACCTGTGTAGCCATCTGGTCCAGGGCTTTTGTGCTTTGGGAGATTTTGGATTACTTCTTTAATTTCACTAGTTGTTATTGGTCTATTGAGGCTTTCTGCTTCTTCTGGGTTCAGTTTTGGTAGATTATACCTTTCCGAAATGTGTCCATTTCTTCCAGGTTGTCATATTTTTTGTCATAGAGCTGTTTGTAGTAATTTCTTACAGTCTTTTGTATTTCTGAGGTATCAGTTGTGATTTCTCCTCTATCAGTTCTGATTCTGTTTATTTGGGTCCTTTCTCTCTTTTTCTGGATGAGTCTGGATAAGGGCTTGTCAATTTTGTTTATTTTTTCAAAGAACCAGTTCCTGGACCTGTTGATTCTTCGAATTGTAGTTTGAATCTTTGAGTTTTTTAGTTCTGCTCTGATCATGATGATTTCCTTCCTTCTTCTTGCTCTGGGCTTTGTTTGTTGTTGCTCTTCTAGTTCTTGCAGCTTAATGGTTAGGTTGTTTTTATAAACTTCTTGTGACCTTTTTAGGAAGGCCTGTATTGCTATAAATTTTCCTCTGTGCAATGCCTTTGCTGTATCCCGTAGGTTTTGGGCTGTTGTGTGTTCATTGCCATTTGTTTCCAGGAACTTTTTGATTTCATCTTTGATCTCATTATTAACCCATTCATTGCTTAAATGCATGGTATTCAGTCTTTATGAGTTAGAGAATTTTTGTTTTTTTCCCTTGATATTAGTTTCTAGTTTCAAGCCATTGTGATCTGAGAAGGTACTTGGTATGATTTCAGTTTTCCTGTATTTGTGGAGGCTTGTCTTGTGACCTACCATGTTGTCTATCTTAGAGAGTGATCCATGTGCATTTGAAAAGAATGTGTATTTTGCTTCTTTGGGGTAAAAGACTCTGTATACATCATTTAGGTCCATTTCCTCTAGAGTGTTGTTCAATGCCACAACATCTTTGGGGATTTTTTGTTTGAAAGATCTGTCCATTATTGATAGTGGGGTATTAAAATTCCCTACTATTAGTGTGTTGCTGTATATATTTTTCTTACAGTCTTCCAAGATTTTACTTATATATTTTGGAACTCCTATGTTGGGTGCATATATGTTTACCAGAGTTATTTCTTCTTGATGGATTTTTCCCTTAAGTATTATGAAATGTCCTTCTTTGTCCTTTTTTATGGCCTTCATTATAAAATCTATTTTGTCTGAAACCAGTATTACTACTCCAGCTTTTCTTTCGTGTGCATTTGCTTGATATATATTTTTCCATCCCTTCTCTCTCAATCTGTGTCGATTTTTTGTTCTGAGGTGGGTCTCTTGAAGACAGCGTATATGTGGGTCATGTTGTCTTATCCATTTGGCTACCCCATGTCTTTTGATTGGTGCATTTAATCTATTTACGTTTAAGGTTATTATTGATTGATACTTATTCATTGTCATTTTCTCCCTTTGTGTCTGTATTCCTCTTTGGCTTTCTCTGCCTCTTCATTTTATTTATTTATTTAATTTAAAAGCAGACTCTTTAGCATTTCTTGCAATGCTGGTTTGGTAGAGATGTATTCTTTTAGTCTCTTTTTTTTTTTTTTTTCTGGGAAACTCCTTATTTATCCTTCTATCTTGAATGAGAACCTTGCTGGGTAGAGTATTCTTGATTATAGGCATTTGTTTACCATTACTTGAAATATTTTTTGCCATTCCCTTCTGCCTTGAATTGTTTCTGTTGTATAATCATTCGATAGCTTTATTAGAGCCCCTTTATATGTTATTTGTTGTTTCTCTCTTGATGCTTTTAGGATTCTCTCTTTGTCTTTGAAATTAGCCATTTTAATAATAATGCGCCTTGGTGTTGGTCTGTGTGGGTTGATCTTCATTGGGACCCTCTGTGCTTCCTGAACTTGATTAATGTTTTCACTCTTCATGTTAGGGAAATTTTCTACCATGACTTTTTTGAACAGGTTTTCCATTCCTTGTTTCTCTTCTTCTGGTATCTCTATGATACGGATGTTGTTACGTTTCATGTTGTCCTGCAGCTCTCTTAAATCCTCTTCAATCTTGTTCAGCCTTTTTTCATTCTCTTGTACTGTCTTGGAGTATTTGTCTACATTATCCTCCAACTTGCTGATCCTGTCCTCTGCTTCCTCTAGCTTACTGTTGTTTCCTTCTACTGTATTCTTCAGTTCAGAAATTGTATTCTTCATTTCATCCTGGCACTTATTGATAGTTTCTGTGTCCTTTTTGATCCTGTTGTAGCTCTCAGTAAGTTCCTTGTAACTTCCCTGGAGTTCTTTGTAGTTCTCCTGGAGTTGTTTATAGTTTTCTTTGATGTATCTGAGCTCACTGAGCTTCTCTAGCATCATTCTTTCGAATTCCTTATCTGATATTTCAGGTGTCTTTTTTTCATTTTGTTGTCTTTCTGGGGATTCTTCCTTTCCTTTTGGTGATGGACTGATTCTTTTTTTCCCCCATTTTGGGTGTCTGTTTTTCCTTGATTTTTATTATTTTGTTTTTTCCTTGGATTAATCTGCTTTGCCTTAGTTGGGCACCCTTCTGTGTTAGGAGATTTGTGGAGTTCAATGTTGCAGTCACCCAGATTTTCTCTACTTGTTGTTCTTGGTGTGGCCTTTATTTGGGCTGTCTCATTGTATGCTGGACCTGTGGGCTTTTAGCAAGATAAAAAGAAAAGAAAAGAAAAAGGAAAAGAAAACAGAAAAAAAAAGATAATAAAAATAGTGAGAAAGAGTTTAGATGGCTGTTCACCCTTAATGATCCCTGATCGGTGTAGATGGAGCTGGGACCTATGGGCTTATAGCAGAGAGAGAAAATAAAAAAAGAAATAACATTTAAAAAAAGAAAAGAAAAAAAGGAAAAAATAACAAAAAGAAAAAAACAATATTAATAAAAAAGGTTTAGGTGTGTGTTCACCCTTTATGATCTCTGATTTGTCCAGGTGGAGCCAGGACCTGTGGGCTTTAACAGGGAGAAAAGAAAAAAAAAAAAAAAGAAGAAAAAAAATAGGAAGAAAGAAAAGAATAAAGAAAGGGTTTAGGTGGCTGGGGTGGGGAGGAATACTTAGACTGAGGACTGGGAATGTGTTGTAGCCAGAGAGTAAGTAGACTTTAAATCAAGAGTAGGTGGAGGGTCTTGGATATTTAGGTGGATTGAGATAGGGGGCGATTAAAAATATGTGAGAAATAACTTTTGAAAAGAGTATGTTGTGGATTAATAGTTCAAGTAGCTCTCGGTATAACTCTGGTGCTTGAGATTAGCAGCGGTCCATTTCCTGAGGCTGCCTCTTTTTCTTGTTCAGGTCTCTGCAGTCTATAGTCTAGCTAGTCTTGGAGTGGCAGGGCCTATCATTGTCACAGTCAGGGCTTATTCTGAGTGTCAGCCCCCAGGTAGGCTGGGCCTTCAGTAGCCTAGCTGGGTTTTAGGGCTTCCGGTGTTCTGGGGCCCGCAAGGTGCCCCCTCCAACTCCTGGTGGAGGTTTCTGCCTGTGATGGGCACAGCAGAGCAGCCTGCAACCTCGCTGGTTCCTGTGATGACTGGCCCTGCCCCCGCAGCTCCCAGAGGAGGCAGCCCCCTTCCGCCAACAGTGCCTGGGGTCTGCCAACACTGCCCAGCTCCCCCGGGGTGAGAGTCAATCCTCCCAGGAGAGCAGCTCTCCAAGGAGCCCTTTAGGTTGCCTCTGTGATGCGCCCCTCCCAGCATGTCTGTGGCCTTTGTCCCTGGCAATGGGCGGGTCAGTTGCCCTAGCTACATGTTCCCAGCTCACAGTTTGGAGTTTCTGCGGGAGCCTGGGGGCCTGTGTGGGTGTGCAGGGCTGGGCCTCCCCCCTCGTAGGGGCTTCAAGCTGCTGTTTCCCCAGCAGCACCATTTTCAGCCCTCTTGCTGCCCCGGCTGGTGCTCTTTCCTGCTCCCCCGCTCCTGCTCCCTGCCGGACTCTTCTCCTCTGCCTCTAGCCCAGTGAGGAGCTTCCTCTCCCTGTTGCCAGAGCGAGTCTCTCACACAGTCCCTCCCCTGCAGGAGTTCAATTCCCCGTTCCCCTCCAGTGTTTGCCCTTGCTGCCCACACTTCACTGTTCAGATTTCTAGTCACTAGAGAGCCTGGAGCTGGCTTCAGTTAAACACGCCCCTCTGGGTAGAGCCACCACTGCCCAGAGCCGACCTCAGCCTGCCAGTTGGTCCAGAACCATCTCACCTTCTCTCCTGCAGGTCTCCGCTGCCTCTGGGCTGTGCTCCTCTGTATCCAGATGCTGACCTCTCCAATTCTTAGGGACCTGAAGACGTCTTGTGCTTCCTGTCGTGTCCCCCAGCTGCTCTGGTACTTGAAAAAACCATCAGCACTGCTCTCTACTCTGTCGCCATCTTTGATCCCTGTATCATGATTTTTAAAATCCAAGTTAGAGCCAACATTTCTTTCTTTTCTTTTTTTTTTTTTTTACAATCACATCACATTCTTCCTCTAAATTTGACCAGTGTTAAAGAGTTTGACAAATTATACTAAAAACTTATTTAAGGTTATAATAACTGCACTATATAGATGACCTTTGTTATCTGTTTTTACCTGCTACACACCATATCCCAGGCCATACTCTGAAGGGGATGATACTGTGAAACACAACTGCCTTACCCCAGTGATGGATGGTCAGGTGGTGGGTAACTCACAGTGTTTCCTTTTTCAAGTTTGAAATGTTCAAAGTAGACACATGTTAAGTCATTCATCAGAATGCAATGACAGAAATAACCAGATGCTCTTTAACAAGATGTCATAGGGCAAACTTGGAAGAAATAAAATGACTATGCTTCTTTCTTTGTGCAACAAACATAGCTTATAACCTACAATTTTACTTACATTTGTGAACAATGTAGTAGTTTCCAAAAGCCACCTAGCAAAAATTTCATAATATCCTCAATGTTAATGAAATACCTTAGTACTATCCTTTTTCTTTTTTTAAAAAAGCATTTATTAAAGAAAGAAATAAAGATGATATATTAGTCCAACAACAACGATAAAAATACTGTGTTTTGGGCAACCACGGGAGGCTGCTGCACAATCATTTAAGCTGATCAGTTCCTTTTCCCATCACTTTTGGGCTTCAAGCTCCATTGTGGAGTCTGTGCATACATACATCCAGCACCAATTGTCACTGCTGCTTCTCGCACTGGCCCAGGCCTGTTTCCTCTGGTCTGTGAGTGCTGTGACCCAAGCAATTGTGCTCTGGATCCCAGAGGAAAAGAAGCCTGCAGTCCAGAACTATCTGCTCAGTAACAGAAGATGATTCAGTGTCCTATGAGTCACTGTGTCCATGGGACACAGCTCAGTGTGCATGACTTGACTTCCGTGTAAATCAGCCCAAACAGGGCAAGTGAGGGGAAGAAAACTAGAGCATACTACTTCCTTTCTTCTATTTAAATCTCTCAGCTCAAACTTCCATGTACACCAGGAGCAGCCAGTGATCCCAGCCAATTCCTAATGCACTGTTAGTGGGAATGTGGGCTGATGCAGCCACTATGGAAAACAGTATGGAGTTTCCTTAAAAAACTAAGAATGGAACTGCCTTTTAATCCATCAATTCCACTACTAGGACTATACCCAAAGAACCCTGAAACACCAATTCTATCATTTTTCCAGGCTAGCCTGTCAAGTCAGAACCTCTTTCTGCTGTCATGTACCAGAAGGCAAAAAGAGGGCTTTTCTCTTTGTCCAAAAATTTCACTAGCCTTGCATATGCTCTGTGCAGGGCCTCCTCCTCCTCCTACTGCATCTCTGTCTGGGAGGAGGAAAATCTGTAATCAATGGCCATGCTAGCTTGTTTATCGATACCTTGGGCAGCCTCCTTTTATGGTCCCTCCCCTTTGCCCAGTGATCTGGCCAAATCTACCTGCATCAGAAATGCTTATCATGACCCTTTCTTTTCCATCCTAAATAAAATCTAGGCAAGTTCCCATAGGTGAGATTCAGTGTGACAATGAGGAATAGTGGAAAGAACATTGGTTTCAGAGGAAGACATTTGATTTGCATGTCTATTCACAAGCTAAGTGCTCTTTGACAAGTTATCTAATCTCTCTGAGCTCAATATTCACCACTATAAAGTGGGAGTGATATCTAACTTAGATAAGTATTATGATTATTTACTTTTTTAAAAAAACAGATCAGTCATTTAATTTTGTTTTTAGGAAGGAACTTACAACTTCCATCTTGTAAGGATAAAGCCTCTTTGTGAAAGCAAACAAACTGCAGAGGTAGCCCTGAAGCTGAGGAATGGCTTTGATTTCTGGCAGAACTGGGAGTCCACAGCTTTCTGATCAATCTTGCGCTGCTCTGTAATCTTGTATTTCTCTTTCTCAGTGTCAAAGATCTTCCCCCTCATTGTGCCTGGGCTTGCACAGCTTCTTCTTGAAGTGAGCATCAATGAGGTGTTTTGGGATTTTCACACCACTGATGTCAACTTTGGTGGAGGTGGTGATGACAAATTTCTGGTGTGTTCTATGCAGAGGAACTTGATTAAGGGCCAAAGGTCCAGTCACAAGCAGCAAGCCACTCACTGCTCAGCTGCTTCAGGAAAGCCACTCTCTTGCCACTGCGGTGCCCAGTGAGGATGATCAGAATGGTCCCAGGCGTGATGCTGGCTTGCAGTTTTCTCACCTGCTAACTGAAGGGTTTCTTGCCATGGCTCAGCAGCTTTCAAGGCACATCTTCAGTAGGATAGTATCTAGGCAATTTGCAAAGTTTAACCACTTGGGTACCACTGTTCTTGTCATCACCAACTGGTTTTGTGACAGTAGTAAGAACTTTCTCCTTCTTTTTCTTTTTCAATCCTGGATTTAGCTGCTGAATACTTCCTCCTATACATGGCCTTGTGAGAATACATGGCTGACTGGGAATACCTGTGAATGGCTCGGCAGACTAGGACAGGGTTTCGGCTGCAATGGGGCTTCCCCTTCTTCAGTGTCTTGGCCTTGAAGTTAGCCCCCTTAACCTTGCCACCAGGATCAGCCTTCTTGGTTTCAGGTTTCTTCTCCTTAGTAATGGACGTCTCAGGTTTTTCACCCGCTATCCTTGAAGAGGTTGGCTTGATATCCTCCTAATTCAGATGGTGAAGGATTGGGGCCCTGAAACTGAGTTTTGGTGGACAGCTTGATTATTTACTTTTAAAATATATATTTTATTGATTTTGCTGTTACAGTTGTACCAATATTCCCCTTTTGCCCCCCTCCACCCAATACACCCCATTCCCTCTGGCAATGCCCCCTTAGTTCATGTCCATGTGTCATGCATATAAGTCTTTCGACTTCTCTATTTCTTTTATTTTTCTTAGCATCTCTCCATCTATTCTGTAACCATGAATGTGTACTTCTTTTTTTCTTTCATACCCAGACAATTCACCATTTAATTACTGTCTTCTGTCAGCTTCTCAAATCATATGAACACAAACTTTTCTTTTCATTGTTGCAGAATGATTATGTTAATTCATGTTTAAAGAATTACTTTTTAAAGTAATATCAATTGCAGTATTACCAACCCATGCACAAATACATTTATACACTTACATATTTTTACAGAATATAAAGTACATACTGGATTTTAAGAGTTTATACAAAAAGTTTAAAATATGTCAATAGCTTGTATAATTATTACATGTTAAATGATATTTTAGATATAGTAAATTAAGCATTTTTCTTTAAAAAATTATTCTACACTGGAATGCTATTTTTGTGAAATATATTACAGAAATGGTCTATTGCAAAACTCACCTTTGTGAAAACTGTCCTAGAGAAAGTGCCAAACCCACTGTAAAAAATGAATTTGGTTTCAGAGTCAGACCCCAGCCCCTCTAATAATACAACTCAACTTTATTTTAAGCTACTGGAACTACAACTTATTCTTTTTGGAGTTTCCCATTTTAGACAGTAATTGATTTTTTCCCCATGCAGAGGTTTTATTTTCCTCAATACTCTCTGTTTCTTCTCTACACATGTTTCATCAGTTGAAACCTTCAGAAATAATGGCATCTTCAGTGCTTAGTTGGTCTCCACAGAATTGAAACTATGATATCTACTAATTTGAGGTTAAAAATTAAAAAAACTAGGATTTAAATAATTTTTAGAATATCATTCTAGCTATTTTTTTGGAACTTGTGGTTGACTTCTTATGTGAACCTAAACTAACCACTAAACTATTTATGATTCTGTTGAGGTAGAGATTAGGTACATTCACATTTGAATAATGAAGTTTACTATAGCATTAATACATTTCCCCAAGCTTGGGGGTCTTCATTGCTACAAATGTCTTTTTCCACTATTTGAAAGAAATAATCTAATTTTTATTTTAACATTTTAAAAATCTAATTTTATTGTTGTTGTATTATATCACTCCCCTTTTTACTCCCCTCTGTCCCCTTCACCACCCACGCACTCTCCCCCAAAGTCAGTCCCGCTTGTTGTCCATGTCCATGGTTCTTCCATGCTAGTTCCTTGACTAAACTGATCCCCTTCTTTGTCTCCTCCTCCACCTTCCCCCCTCTTCCCTCTGCTCTGCCCACTAAAGGTCTGTTCATTGTATTCATGTATCTGGTTCTGTTTGGCTTGTTCATTTGTTTTGTTCATTATTGTCCTGTAATGGGTGAGATCATATGGTGTTTGTCTTTCACTGACTGGCTTATTTCACTAAACATAATACTTTCCAGTTCCATCTCTGTTGTTGCAGAAGGTAGGGGTTCTTTCTTTCTGCTGTGTAGTATTCCATTGTATAAATGTATCAAAGTTTTTTATTTTTTTTTATTTTTACAAGTAATAATAAATATACTCTTTATTGTAAATTCCATGTCAGTTAATTCTCACCAGGTTGCTTTCACTACTTATTGTGGAACTTCATGTCTTCCACCTACTTATTTATGGTTGCAATTGATGGAGGTAGGATGCCCTATTTTTTAAATTTATTTTTTATTGTTGTTATATTACATTAATCTCATTTTCCCCCACTGCTCTCCCCTTCCCTACTCTCCTTATCCCCTCCCACAGTCAATCCCACTTCTTGTTCTTGTCCATGGGTTATCGATGTTAGCTCCTTGACTAAACTGTTCCCTTTCTTTGCCTCATTCACCCCAACCCCCACAACCTCCCCTTTACACACTGAAAATGTGTTCTTGTATTCATGTCTCTGTTTCTGTTTGGTTTGCTTGTTAGTTTGTTCATTAGTCTTCTGTATTAAGTGAGAACATATGGTATTTAAATTTTGCAGCTTAGCTTATCTCACTAACCATTATTCTCTCCAGTTCCATCTATACTATTGCAAATGGTATGAGTTCTGTCTTTCTGCTGTATAGAACTCGATTATATAAATGTACCAGTTATTTTACTTTTTAAATTTAATTTTATTGTTGTTTAATTACATCCATTCCCTTTTTCTTTCCCTCTGTTCTCTTCCTCACCCACCCACTACCCACAAAGTCAATTCCACTTGTTGTCCAGGCCCATATTACTTCCTTGACTAAACTGCTCCCCTTCTTGGCCTCCTTCTCTCCCCTTCCACCTGCCCCCTCACCCCTGCGCACTGGAGATCTATTTATTGTATTCATGTATATGGTTCTATTTTGCTTATTTGTTTGTTTTGTTCATTATTGTCCTGAAATGGGTGAGATCATATGGTATCTGTCTTTCACTAACTGGCTTATTTCACGAAGCATAATACTTTCTTGTTCAATCCATGTTGTTGCAAAGGTTAGGAGTTCCTTCTTTCTTTCTGCTGTATAGTATTCCGTTGTGTAAATGTACCAAAGTTTTTTGATCCAATCATCTGCTGATAGGCACTTAGGCTGTTTCCAGCACTTGGCTATTGTAAATAGTGCTGCTATGAACATAGGGGTACATAGAATCTTATGACTTGGTATTCCAGGGTTCTTTGGGTATAGTTCTAGTAGTGGAATTGTTGGATCAAAAGGCAGTTTCATTTTTAGTTTTTTAAGGGAACTCCATACTGTTTTCCATAGTGGCTGCACCAGCCTGCATTCCCACCAACAGTGCACAGGGTTTCCTTTTCCCCACATCCTTGCCAACACTTGTTTGTTGATTTGTTGATGATTGCCATTCTGGCAGGTGTGAGGTGGTATCTTATTGTGGTTTTAATTTGCATCTCTCTGATGGATAGTGATGTTGAGCATTCTTTCATATGCCTTTTGGCCCTTCATATGTTTCCCTCAGTGAGTTGTCTGTTCAGGTCCTTTGCCCATTTTTCCATTGGGCTGTCTGTCTTCCTGATGTTGGGTTGCATTTTTGGATATCAAACCCTTGTCTGAGATATCATTGGCAAATATGTTTTCTCATACAGTTGATTCCATTTTAATTTTGCTGGTGTTTTCCTTAGCTGAACAGAAACTTTTCAATTTGATATAGTCCCATTTGTTTATGTGTTCTTTTATTTCCTTTGCCCTTGGTGAAGTATCAGTAAATATATTTCTGCATAGGATATCTAAAATTTTACTGCCTATATATTTTTACAGGACCTTTATGGTGACACTGCTTATGTTCAAGTCCTTTATCCATTTTGAGTTTATTCTGGTGTATGGTGTAAGTTGTGGTCTAGTTTTATTTTTTTTGCATGTTGCTGTCCAGCTCTCCCAACATCACTTGTTGAAGAGACTGTTTTTACTCTGTTTTATGTTCCTTCTTCCTTTGTCAAATGTTAATTGATCATAGAGTCCTAGGTTTCTTTCTGGGCTCTCTATTCTGTTCCATTGATCTGTATGTCTATTCTTATGCCTGTACCAGATAGTTTTGATGACAGAAGCCTTGTAGTCCGATTTTCCTCCTACCTTGTTCTTTCTCAAGATTGCTGTGGCTATTTGTGGGCATTTTTATCTCCATATAAATTTTAGAAGTATTTTTTCTATTTTTATGAAGTCTGTCATTGGTATTTTAATTGAGATTGCATTGAATCTATAGATTGCTTTGGGTAGTATGGACATTTTAATGATGTTAATTCTTCCCATCCATGAACATGGTATATGCTTCCATTTATTTGTATCTTCCTTAATTTCTTTCTTCACTGTTCTGTAGTTTTCTGAGTATAGGTCTCTTATCACCTTGGTTAAGTTTATTCCTAAGTACTTTATTTTTCTTGTTGCTATGGTAAATGGGATTTATTTTCTAGCTTCTATTTCTGATGTTTCATTATTGGTATACAGAAATGTTTTTGATTTCTGAATATTAACTTTATATCCATCTATTTTGCTAAATTTGCTTATTAGGTGGAGTAAGTTTTTGGTTGAATCTCTCAGGTTTCATATATACACTATCATATCATCTACAAATAATGAAACTTTGACTTCCTCCTTTCCAATTTGGATACCTTTGATTCCTTTTTCTTCTCTGATAGCTATGGCTAGAACTTCCAAAATGATGTTGAACAGAAGTGGAGAAAGTGGACAGCCTTGTCTTGTTCCTGACCTTAGGGGGAAACTTTTAGTTTTTGCCCATTGAGTATAATGTTGGCTTTAGGTTTCTCATATATGGCTTATATTATTTTGTGATATGCTCCCTCTTTTCCCATTTTGCTGAGTGTTTTTATCATAAATGGTTGCTGTACTTTATTAAATGCTTTTTCATCATCTATTGATATAATTATATGGTTTTTGTCTTTCATTTTGTTTATGTGGTGTATTACATTTATTGATTTGCAAATATTAAGCCATCCTTGCATCCCTGGAATGAATCCCAGTTGGTTATGGTATACAATTTTTTTCAAATATATTGCTGATTAAGGTTTGCCAATATTTTGTTGAGACTTTTTGCATCTAAGTTCATCATTACTTTTTCAAACAGGTTTTCTATTCCTTGCTTCTCTTCTCCTTCTGGTGTCTCTATGATACAGATATTGTTGTGTTTCATGCTGTTCTTTATCTCTCTTATCATGTCTTCATTCTTTTTCAGTCTTTTTTCATTGTGTTGCAATATCTGGTTATTCTTTTTCCCCCTGTTGTCCTCCAATTTGCTGATCTGGTCCTCTGCTTCATCTAATCTGCTTTGGATTCCTTATATTGTGTTCTTCATTTCTGAGATTTTGTTCTTCATTTTCCCCTTGTTCTTACTGATGGTTTCTATTCATTTTTATGTCATTTTATATATGTCTATATATAAAATATATAGTGTAGTTACTGGTGTAGTTTTAGTAAGTTTCTTGTAGTTGCCCTGGAATTCTTTGTAGTTTTCTTTGAGCTCAGTGAGCTGTTTGAGTTTTCTTATAATGACTTCTTAGACTTCCACATGTGATAGTTTGCTTGTTTCTATTCCATTTTTCAGTTTGTCTAATGATTCCTCTTTTTTTTTTTTTTTTTTTTGGTGATGGCCCATTTCTTTTTCTCCCCATTTTTGGTTTCTGTTGTTGCTTGTGTTTATTTCTTGGATTAATCTGCTTTTACTCTCTACCTTCATGGAGTGCCCTTCTGTGTTAGGAGATTTGTGGGGTTCAGTGGTGCAGTCCTAGATATTCAACTTGTTGCTCTTGGGGTGCCCTTTATGTCATTAACTTGGGCTGTTTCACTTTAGTTTGAATTTTTTAATGTGTTGCTCCCTTCATCCTTTTGGCTGATTGAGAGATACTCCTTCTATCATGTCTCATATACTGTTATTGAACTGCTCTTAAGACAGAACCACCAGTCCAGGCAAAAAAATCACTGCTTCAAAGATATCTTACTCCTTTAATATCACTTTTGACTGCATATGAACCTAATTAAATATCCTTACCCTCCAAGGTAAGGATATTTACGTCCAAGGTAACCCCCACTCTTAATCACATCCTCAGCTGCAAATGAGCCAGTCTTAAAAAGGATGTAAATATGATACAACTATTATAAGAGGGGAAAATGATTAAGTCGACTAAAGTATAGATAAATTTGAAGGGTACAAAAAGGTAGCAAAGATAGTGAGGATTCAATAGAGAAAGCCAACTTTCCCTCTTATATAGAAATTGGGAGGGGGAAATCAGAATGCTTTGAGTGTGAATGCACAGTATTAGGCCTAATCAGAAGTTATATATATATATCTATATCTATATATATATATCTATGTAGATATCTTTATTTATATATATGTATATTGTGTGAGGGAACAAACATAAGTGAGAGAACTACCATAGGAAGGTTGACTTAGAGGTAGTAGTGAAAAAGGAAAAGGAGAAAAACAAAATAAATGGGGTTGGAGAAGAAGAGAGAAGAGGAAATAAAAGAAGAAGAAAAGAAACAAAAAGAAGAAAGAGGAAAAAGAGGAAAGAAAAATGGAAGAGAAACAGAGAAGGGAAAAGAAAAAAAGGTAAAAAGAAAAAAAGGATTAAATAAAAATGTGAAGTTTTGCCACAGCACTATCAACAATGTATGAGCTATAATTTTTATGTGTGAGAGATTAAGAGGTGTTTAGGGGAAGAGGAGGTGGTTTATAACTACATTTAATGACTACATTTTATAGCTAAGTTTGTAAAGTCGTTGTATCTACCTTCCTGTCCACCCTCAATGAGCACTGATTAGTCAAGGTGGAGCAAGGACCAGTGTGTTTTTTAGCAGAAAAAAAAATGTGTTGCCCCTAGTAGCGCATTCATAAAAAAAGTTTTAAGAGCCTGGAGAGGGGAGGAACACTTAGATTGAGGATTAGGAATGAGTTGTAGCAGGAGAGTAAGTGGACTTTAAAACAAGAGTAAGAAGATGATCTTGGGTAGTTCAATGAATTGAGAAAAGGGAGGAGTGAAAATATGGGATTTGGGATACACTATGATATGAACACTACTTAAAATACACTAATTGTGAGGGCTGGAAGTGACTTTTGAAAAGGATATGTTGGGGATTAATAGTTCACGTAGCTCTTGGTGCAACTCAGGTGCTTGAGATTAGCAGTGCTCCGTTTCCTGAGTCTGCCTCTTTTCTTTGATCAAGCTTCTGTAGTCTACAGTCAGGCTTCAGGCCCTTGGAGTGGCAGGGCCTATTGCTGTTACAGTCAGGACTGGTTCTGAGTGCCATACCTCCTTGTAGCCTAGCTTGGTTTCAGCACTGCTGGTGTTTTGGGGCCCCGCCTTTGCACACTGGTTCTGCGGGGAGCATGGCAGGATGTTGTTTGTGCTGTTGATGGCTACCTCTCCCCTTATGGCTCCTTGAGGAGGCCTCCACTGCCTGCAATGGGTGCCTGGTTCTGTGGGGAGCCCTGCAGCTATGCTTGCATGCAGGCAATGGCTAGTCCTCCCCTACTTGTTCTTTGAGTAGGTTTTCAGTCTGCAATGGGTGCGCTTGTTATATTAGGGGCAAGTTCCCCTTTTGTCCAGTTTCGAGCTGCAGTTTCCTTGGGAGCCTGTGTGATGGTATGGATGTGCAGGGTTGGGCCTCCCTTCTAGCTGTGGCTCTGAGCTGCACTCTCCCCAGGTGGCATGGTGGTGCAGTTTTTGACTCTTATACCACCTTGGCTGATGCATTCCCCTGTTTCCACTGCCACTCAAGGTGGGTCTCTCTTCCTCCAACTCTGACCCCGGGAGGTGTTTCCTCTCTCTCAGCCTCTGGACTGAGGCTCTCACACAGTCCCTCCTTTGTAGGAGTTCAGTTCCTCAATCCCTCAAATGTGTACCCCCTGTCCATACTTTACTGCTCAGATTTCTAGTCATCAGGGAGCCTGAAGCTGTCTTCAGTCAAAGCTGCTTCTCTGGGCAGAGCCACCACTGCCCAGAGCCAATCTCGGCCTGCCTGCTCAGCTAGTTTGGAACTGTCTCACCTGCTCTCCTGTAGATCTCTGCAGCCTCTGGGCTGTGCATCCCTGAATCCAAATGCTTTTCACTCCAATTGTCAGGGACTTGCAGATGTCTCGTGCTCCCTACCTTATCCCCAGTTGCTCTGGCTCTTGAGCATGCAGTCAGCACTGCCTTCTACTCTGTTGCCACCTTTTTTCCTGCTCCTGTTCTAGTTGTTTACTTACTTTATTTATTGTTTATTTATGTATTAATTATTTATTTTGTTGATAGTTGTGTGTTTGTTGTCATTTTACTGTTCATAGTATTGATATATTTAAAAATTTTTATTTTATGTTTAAATTTTATTTATTATTTCCAGAGAGAGAGGTAGGGAGAGAGAGAAACATCAACGTATGGTTGCCCTTCACCTGCCTCCAGCCATGGACCTGCAACCTCGTTATGTGCCCTGGCTGGGGATCAAACCAGCAACCTTTGGGTTTGCAGGCTGAACCCTTATCCACTGTGCTACCAGCCAGGGCTGATATTTTTTTAAATTTAATTTTATTGTTGTATTACATCCATCCCCTTTGATATTCTTTTTTTTTTTTTTTAATGTGTCCTTTTAACATTTCATGTAATTGACCTTGTCTAGGAAGCATGTTATCTATCCTTTCATTCTGAATGATAGCTTTGCTGACTAGAGTAGTTTTGGTTGTTGGTTCTTGCTTTTCATCACTTTGATGAAAAGTCCCTTATTGCTAGTCCTTTCTTGATTCCAAAATTTCTTTTAAGAAATCAGCTGACAGTCTTATGGGGATTCCTTTGTAGGTAACTCTGAGTTTCTCTTGCTGCTTTTAAGATTCTCGATTTATCTTTTAACTTTGGCATTTTAATGATGATGTGTCTTGGTGTGGTCCTTTTTGGGTCTAGCTTGTTTGGGATTCTCTGTGCTTTCTAGACTTGTATGTTTATTTCACTTGCCAAATTAGGAAAGTTTTCCTTCATTTTGTTTTCAAATAAGTTTTCAACTTCTTATTCTTCCTCTTCTCCTTCTGGCACTCCTGTGATGTGAATGATTAACCTCTTAAAGTTGTTCCAGAGGCTACTTATACTATCCTCATTTTTTTCAATTATTGTTTCTTCTTTCTGTTGCAGGTGAATGTTTGTTTGTTTCTTTTCCAAATCATTGATTTGTATCCTGGCTTTCTTCTCATCAATGTTGGTTCCCTGTATATTTTTCTTTATTTCACTTTGTATAACTTTTATTTCCTTTATTTGTGGCCATACTCAATCATTTCTCTAAGCATCCTGCTTACCAGTGTTTTGAACTCTGCATCTGATAGGTTGGCTATCTCCATTTCATTTAGTTATCTGTCTGGGGTTTTATTCTATTCTTTCATTTGGGCCATATTTCTTTGCCTTCTCAATTTGGCAGCCTCTCTATGTTTGATTCTTTGTTTTCGGTAGAACTGCTTTGATTCCATTTCTTGGTAATATGGCTTAATATAGTAGGTGTCCTATATGGTCCAGTACCCCAGGCTCCCCTATTGCCCAAGCTGTGTACTTGTGATGCACCCTCTTTCCGGACTGAGTACACCCTCCTCTTGTAGTTGAGCCTTGGTTGCTGTTGGCAGATCAATGGGAGGGATTTACCCAGGCTGGTCAGCTGCAAGGATTGGCTGTGACCACTGACCACTGACCTCTACCTTCTGTAGAGGAACTGCTGTGCAGGAGCAGGGTGGAGATGCTCCAATGTGGTCTGTGGCCCTCCAGTGGGTGTGCTGGCCCTGTTGTTTTGTGGGTGATGCAGGCCATAGTCAGCTCACACCTGTGTTTTGCCCAGGGCACCCTGTCTGAGCTATAAAGCAATCTGTGCTGGGCTTATAGATTCCCAGGTGAAGCCAAGCTGTGAATCTAAGACACAGGTGGCAATCTCAAGGCCCACGGGCTGAATCCATCTCTCTACCTTGTTTTATCTGGCCCAGCACCTTCATCCTGGCACCTTGTTTCTACCCAACTCACTTAGCTGTTAAGGAGTAGTTACATTTATACAGTCCTATAATTACATTTGGCCCTTTGAAGGCTGATGTAGCCCCTGGTGAAAATGAGTTTGACACCCCTGATCTAAGATGTTTGCTGGTATTGCCAGGCCCGGAGCTCACTGAGGCCAGCTGTTGCTTATTTGCTAGGATTTAGTTTTGAAGCATGAGCTAAGACCAGCTATTCATATGGAAAAGCAGTTTGGATGGGCCCATAAGCTGGGTGGGGCTCAGAGTCTGTGAGGGGTTCCAAGATAGGCCAAACAGTGTTAGCCAGGCTGATGGAGTCTCAGTTATGGAACCATCTTGCTGGTTCTGTGGGGGGTAGAGGGGGAACATTAGGGACAATGGTTTCAGCTCACCTTGATACCGGACCCTTGAGTTTTCTTCCTATGCTCCACTGGTGACCTTTGAGTTGCTACCCCAGTGCTAGAGCTCAGAGGGAGTGAGTCTGGATAGTTGAGCCTGTGTTGGGGTTTTTTAAGAGGAAGTGCTTGAGGCTTTTCTTGTACCTACTCAATACCCATTGGTTTTATAGCCAGAAGTAGTGGGGGCTTTTCTTTCTGCATGAGAACTCTGGACTGGGGAGGGGGGTGCTGGTGTGGGGCTTGGACTCCTTGCTCCTAAGATATCCTTCCTGAATTTTTATCTACCACACATGGGAAGAGACTAGCCCACTCCATGACTGCACTCCTCCTGTCTCAATGGATGTAGTTTCTTTAATTCCATAGTTGTCAGACTTCCATTCAACTCAATTAATCATGGTTTTGATGATTGTTCTATATTTTAGTTGTAATTTTGATGTGTTTGTGTGAAGAGAGGAGCCATGTTTGCCTATACTGCAACCTTTACCCTAATTATATGTTCTTATACCTTTTCGTATTTCTGTGGAGTTGGTTATTACTTTTCTTTCAGTTTTGGTTTTATTTGGCTTCTCAACCTTTTTCTTGATGTGTCTGGTTAATATTTGTCAATTTTGATTTTGTTCATCTTTGTATTATTTTTAGACTATTTAAAAAATTTTCTCTCCGATCTCTTTATTTCTTGTCTTCTACTCACTTTAGGGTTCATTTGTCATTCCTTTTCCAATTCCTTTAGGTATTATGTCTAAGTGTAAATTATTTGAGATTGTTATTGTTTCTTGAAGTGGGCCTGTATTGCTATGAAACTCCCTCTTTATTTTCACTGAGTACCATAAATTTTGAATTGTTGTCTTTTGATTAGTCTCAAGGTATCTTTTGATTTCTCCCTTAATTTAATTGTTAACCCATTCATTGTTTAGTATTATTTTAGTTTCTTTGTGTATCTTTTTCAGTTTTTTTATTTTAATTCTTATCTAATTTCATACCATTGTGGTTGGAGAAGATGCCTGATAGTTCGATCTTCTTAAATTTATTGAGACATGTTTTTTTATTGTTGTTGTTGATTTTCTGCCTGGAAAGTCTATTCATTGATGTTAAACATGTGTTAAAATTTTATAACATGACTGTATTACTGTTGATCTTTCCCTTTATGTTTGTCAATACTGGGTTCATGATCAATTGGCAATAACTTTGCATCTCCTTATTTCATGTGCTCTTATTAATTTTGAAAAACCATGTTTCTAAGGTTATGATTTAACATCATTGTTTCAGATATGAAGTATTAAGTTCTGAGAGCAACCGTCATGTCCAAGGAATCCAATGTTAGAGCAACCATAATTTCTGGACTGTGTACAAGACAAACTGCTAAGAAAATTGCAAACTTCAATAACATCCATTTACATACAGTTCACAATATGAAGAAGGTGTCTGATGCTGATCCTGATGTTGCTACACCAGCAAGGAAAACACATAAGGTATACAAGGATCTCACAAGTCCAGATATTATTGTACACAGAATCCAGGAGATCATCAATGAAGATCCAGGACGTTTACCTTGACGTTTTAAGAGAAGTAGTTGTACCATAGATGGAGCAAGTTGCAAATGAATATCATTTTATTTTCTAACAAGATGGTACAACAGCACATAATGCAAAAAAATGTGCAAGAATTTCTCAGTGTCAGTGTTCCTGAATTCTGGTCAAAGGAAATCTGGCTGCCTAGTTCATCAGATGTAAATCCTTTATACTATTATGTGTGCAGTGTTTGTGAGAGAGGAGAGAGTGGAACAGCCTCGTTCCAATAAAGAGGCTGTTAAAGCTAAGATTGAAAACATAATGATGTCCATGGATAAAGAAAAGTGAATTAAAGTGTGCTCAAGATTTTGAAGTAGAATCAAGTCTATTATTGCAGCAAATGGAGACTTTTTTGAACAATTAAAAAATAGACTATGTTTATGTATTTACATATAAGAATAAATTTATTTCAAAATATGTTAATTTTACTAAAATTTTGCCAATTGATCATGCATACCCAATATTTTCATATTGTCAGAGAAATAAATCAGCCAAATGCTGGTGGGTTCTGCTTTCAACATTTGTCAGAGAAATATGTAATATAAAACAAGAGCTTTATGCTGTGAACCCCATTTTGGCTTTGCCAGATGCATAGGAAAGGACCAAATGGAGCAATGTAACAAATCATCTCATCTCATGTAATAGGGGAGTTTCAAACAGGACTTAAATGAGTGAACTATTAGTACTGACATCATTCGCTATCTGCATTGAATAAGATAAAATTAGATGCCTAACTTCACATTGCATGAAAAAAATTCCAGATGTATCAATTTTCCATGTGAAAAACAATAATGCAGAACCTTTAGAGGAGCTTATGAGAAAATTTCTATGAGGTTGCACTGGGGAAATTTTCCTAGATAGAACAGGAAATAGTTAAATCACAAAGGAGAATGTTGATAGACATCACTACATTAAATTAAAACTTCTCTATGACAAAATACAGCTTAAACTTTGGGGACAGATAGTCTGAAAGAAGATACTTGCAAATAAGCCAGGCAGTGAAAGACAAATATCATGTGATCTCATCTAATACAGGAACCTAATGAACAAAACAAACAAACAAATAAGCAAAATAGAACCAGAGGCATGGAAACAAGGAATAGATTGACAGTGACCAAAGGGGAGGGGGAAGTGGAGAAGGAGGGGAAGGAAAGGGAAGAGTCTAGTAAAGGAACTAGTAAATGACCCATGGTCATGGACAACAAGGTGGAGATTGACTGTGGGAGTGGGAGCGGGATGGGGCACTGGAGAGCAGTGGGGGGAAAATCAGGACAACTGTAATAGGACAACAATAAAAAAATTAAAACAAAACAAAACAAAAAAACCCCAAGAGCTTTAAATATAGTAACCCTTTGACTCAGAAATTCTTTTTCAAAATACTTTCTGAGGAAATAATCAGAAGCATCCATAGCTCTGACTGGTGGGCTCATTGGATTGGGTGTCATCCTGCAAACCAAAAAGTCACCAGTTCAATTCCCAGTCAGGACACATGCCTGGATTGTGGGCCAAGTTCTGGTTGGGGGCATTGGAGAAGCAACCCAACAATATTTCCCTCACACACCGATGTCTCCTTCTCTTTCTCCCTCCCTTTAACTCTCTCTAAAAATAAACAAACAAATAAATAACATCTTTTAAAATTCTCTGTAATACTGTTCATTGAAGCACTGCTCACAGTAAAATTTTAAAAATGATTTAAATTGTTAAATTTATTTTGACACACCCAAATGCATCATTTAAATGTTGCCTTTTGAAAAACATTTTAAAAAATATCAGATGCACAATGTAAATTGAAGATAGGGTGTGTAGCATGATCCAAATTCTGTAATTATAAAAATAAAGGCAAACAAGTAGCTTTCATTTGTTTTACTTTAATGTTTTCCAGATTCATAACAATCAATATGCACTACTTTTATTATCATAAAATAAATATGTTAAAATAAATTAATATTTAAAAACCCTACTTCACCTTAATATGCACCTCTTTTATGACAGCAATTCCTCTTCTAGGCATGTCTCAGCAAAATGCATATGTATATTTACCAAATTTTATATCCTAAAGCCCTCATAGCAACACTATTATAACTTCCTAAATCTAGAAACTGATCCAATATCCATTAGCAATAGAATAAATTAAGAACTTTTGGTATTTCCAACAATAGAGTACCATGAGCAATGAGAATGAATAATGCACAGCATGGTAGAGATGAAGCTCACACATATCGTGTTCAATTAACGGAAAGGAACCATATAGTAAAAAGCATATGCTTTATGATTCCATTTATATAAAGAACTAAAGGCCCTGGTTGGTGGCACAGTAGATAAGGCACCAGCCTGAGAACCCAAAGGTTGCTGGTTTGATTCCCCAGCCAGTGCACATAACCAGATTGCAAGTCAGGTCTCCAGTTAGGTCTGTAGCTGGAGGCAGGTGAAAAGGCAACCATACATTGATGTTTCTCTCCCTATCTGCCTCCCTCCATTCCTCTCTCTCTAAAACAACAAAAAACAAAAAACAAAAAAACGTAGAGTTCTGACAAGATGGTGGAGGAGTAATCTAAGCTACATCAATCTCCTCCCAGGATGCATCTCAAACTACATTTTTGGAGAAAAAGTCAGTTGGAATTACCAATAGAACACTAGCTGGAACGAAGTCCTATAACCAGAGACAGAACAGAAGAGGATGCCTCATCACAAAATGACTGGTAGGAATCTCAGAAACACGAGAGGGCTGGTTGGGCCCCCACTAGAGGCAGCAGCCAAAGGAATGGACCCAGGGGATCCACCTGAGAAGGGTGGGTTCTGGTCCCCGAGCTGGGTGGGCCCCCACTAGAGGCAGCAGCCAAAGGAATGGACCCAGGGGATCCACCTGAGAAGGGTGAGTTCTGGTCCCCGAGCTGGGTGTCCCAGCCCAGAGCAACAGGGCGAAGAGCAGAGCAGCATCCAGCTGAGAAGGGTGGAAAGCTTTGGGGATTACTAGCCTGAGGTTTCACTGGAGACAGAGAACTGCTGGGGTGGCCACAGCCAAAGTGCATTGGCTCCAGCAAAGGGAGGGCAGAGAGGACTGGAGGCACATGGGGAGAGTTTACGGCTTTGGTTTGGAAGACAGAAGTGGGGAGGGGGCGGTGGGGATCCTGGTGCTGACTCATCTTCCACACCTCGGGCTGACTACGCTGTGCTAAGTGGCTTCCTTAGGAGGGTCCTCATAGCCCCACCACTGGAAGCAATCTGCCATGCCCAGCATTGCCTGAGCTTGGTGCCTGATCACAATTCTTTGATTTACATCTAAATAAACCTCTCCTGCCCTGCCATGTCTGAGCATAGATAGAATAGTTGGCACCTGAAGATATATCTCTTACCTAGCAGTCCCTGGGCTTGTCGGCTGATTATAAAGTCTCTGGCTTATAGCTGGGTCAGACAATCAGCCCCAAACAGTGGCTTCCAAGCTTGGTGGCTGATCTTAGATTCATTGTTTTACAACTAAGTTAGTCCTTTCTGCCCAGCATCATGTGGGCCTGACAGCTGATTACAAACTCTCTGACTTACAGTTGGGACAGACAATCAGCCCCACACAGTGGCAAATGAGCCTGGTGGCTGAACATGTATTCATTGGTTCACAAATGAGTTGGTTTGTCCTGCCCACTGACTTCCAGGCCTGGCAGCTGGTCACAAATTCATTAGATTACAATTGACTCTTTAGTCCAGTGGCCCCTTAGCCTGGCAGCTGATCACAGATTAATTGGATTACAATAGAATCTTTCAATTGAGTCCAGCGAACCTGAGCCTAGTGGCTAATCACAGACTCATTGGATTATAATTGAACCTCTCTGTCTAGCCCAGAAGCTCCTGAGCCTGGTGGCTGAACACAGATTCATTGGATTACAATTTGATCTTGCTGCCTAGCCCAGTGGCCCCTGAGCCTGGCAGCTGATCACAGATTCATTGATTTATATCTGAATCTGTCCCATCAAGCTGCACCTGAGCTGGTGGCTGATCCACTGGATTACAATTTAACTTCTCAGTCTAGCCCACCAGGGCCTAAGTTTGGTAGCTGATTTATTGATTTACAACTGAATCAGTCTGTCACCCCAAGCTGCATCTGAGCCTGGTGGTAGATCATGGACCAGTAGAATTACAACTAAATCAGTTCTTCCAGCCTAGGAGTTCCTTAGCCTGGCAGCTGATCACAGTCTTATTGGATTACAATGAAACCTAAAAATGGGCAGAAAAAGAAACAGTTCATCCCCAAAAGGAAAGGCCAAATTCCCAGAAAGATCACTAAATGAAACAGAGGCAAGCAAACTATCAGATACAGAATTCAAAATAATGATGACACAGAAGCTCAATGAGCTCAGCCAGTTCAAAGAAAATTACAACAAACTCCAGGGGAACTACAAAGAACTACAGGGAATCCACAAGTAACTTATTGAGAACTACACTAGCATTAAAAGGGAAATAGAAACTATCAGTAAGAGCCAGGAGGAAATGAAGAATACAATTACGAATTGAAGAACACATTAGAATGAATAAACAGCAGGCTAGAGTAAGCAAGGGATCTGATCAGTGAGCTGGATTACAATGTAGAAAAGTATTTTAAGACAGTGCAACAGAATGAAAAAAGGCTGAACAAGAATGAACAGGTTTTAAGAGAGCTTCAGGACAATACAAAACAATAATATCCATAACCTAGAGATACCAGAAGGAGAAGAGAAACAAGAAATGGAAAATCTGTTCAAAAAAGTAATGATAGAAAAGTTCCCTAACATGATGAGTGAAAATGTTACTCCAGTTCAGGAAGCACAGAGGATCCCAATGAGGAAGAATCCAAACATACCCACTCCAAGACACATTATAATTAAAATGGCAAATTTCAAAGATAAAGAGAATCCTAAAACCATTAAGAGAGAAACAGAAAATATATAAGAGAGCTCCTGTAAGGTTACCAAAATAATTTCTCAGTAGAAACAATACAAGCCAGAAGGGAATGGCAAAAAGTATTCCAAGTAATGGGAAATAAAGGCCTGCAACCAAGAATACCCTACACAGCAAGGCTCTCATTCAAAGTGGAAGGAGAAATAAAAAGTTTCCCAGACAAAAGAAGACTAAAAAAATACATCTCTACCAAACCAGCATTTCAAGGGATGCTAAAGGGTCTGCTTAAAAAGATGAAGAGAGAGAGGGAGAGAGAGAGAGAGAGAGAGAGAGAGAGAGAGAGAGAGAGAGAGGAACACAGGTACAAAGGGGAAAAATGTCAATAAATAAGTATCAATAATAACCTTAAATGTAAACAGATTAATTGTGCTGATCAAAAGGTATAGGGTACCTGAATGGATAAGAAAACATGACCCACATATATGCTGTCTTCAACAGACCCACGTCAGGACAAAAGATAGACACAGATTGAAAGTGAAGGGATGAAAAACTATATAACAAGCAATGGACATGAAAAAAAGGCTGGAGTAGCAATACTTATTTCAGAAAAAATAGAATTTATGATGAAGGTCTTAAAAAGAGACAAAGAAGGACTTTTCATAATACTTAAGGGAACAATCCATCAAGAAGATATATCACTGGTAAACATATGCACCCAAAATAGGAGCCCCCAAATATATAAGGGAAATCTTGGAGGACTTCAAGAAGGATATAAACAGCAACACACTAAGAAGAGGGGATTTTAATACCCCAATATCAACAATAGACAGATTTTCCAAACAGAAAAACACTAAGGATATTGTTGCATTGAATAATACGCTAGGGGAAATGGACCTAAATGACATGTGTAGAACCTTTCATCCCAAAGAAACAAAATACACATTTTTTCAAGTGCACATGGAACATTCTCAAAGATAGACTACATGGAAGACAAGCCTCCACAAATACAGGAAAATTGAAATTATACCAAGCATGTTCTCAGATTACAATGGATTGAAACTAGATACCAACCCCAAGGGAAAAAACCAAAAACACTCTAACTCATGGAGACTGAATGACACACTTTTAAGTAATGAATGGGTTAGCAATGGGATCAAAGATGAAATCAAAAAAGTTTCTGGAAACAAGGAACCAGACAAGGCTGTCCACTTTCTCCACTTCTATTCAACATTGTCTTGGAAGTTCTAGCCATAGCCATCAGAGAAAAAAAGGAATCAAAGGTATCCAAATTGGAAAGGAGGAAGTCAAACTGTCATTATTTGCAGATGATATAATAGTGTACATACAAAACCCGATAGGCTCCACCAAAAACTTATTCGACCTAATAAGCAAATTTAGCAAAATAGCTGGGTATAAAGTCAATATCCAGAAATCAAAAGCATTTTTGTATACCAATAATGAAACAACAGAAATAGAAGCGAAAAAACAAATCCCATTTACCATAGCAACAAGAAAAATAAAGTACCTAGGAATCAATTTAACTAAGGAGGTAAAAGACCTGTACTCAGAAAACTACAGAACAATGAAGAAAGAAATCAAGGAAGATACAAATAAATGGAAGCATATACCATGTTCATGGATGGGAAGAACTAACATCATTAAAATGTCCATACTACCCAAAGCAATCTACAGATTCAATGCAATCCCAATTAAAATACCAATGACAGACTTTACAGGAATAGAAAAAATACTTCAAAAATTTATATGGAGCCAAAAACACCCACGAATAGCCACAGCAATCTTGAGAAAGAAGAACAAGGTATCACAATACCGGACTTCAAACAATACTACAAGGCTACTGTCATCAAAACGGTCTGGTACTGGCATAAGAATAGACATATAGATCAATGGAACAGAAAAGAGAGCCCAGAAATTAACCCAGGACTCTATGGTCAACTAATATTTGACAAAGGGGGAAGGAACATCAAATAGAGTAAAGACAATCTCTTCAACAAGTGGTGTTGGGAGAACTGGACAGCAACATGCAAAAAGATAAAACTAGACTACCAACTTACACCATACACCAGAATAAACTCAAGATGGATAAAGGATTTAGACATAAGCAGTGTAACCATTAAGGTCCTGGAGAAAAATATGGGCAGTAAACTTTTGGATATCCTATGCAGAAATATGTTTACTGATACTTCACCAAGGGCAAAGGAAATCAAAGAATGAATCAACAAATGGGACTATATCAAAGTGAAAAGTTTCTGTTCAGCTAAAGAAAATATCAGCAAAATTCAAAGGGAACCAACTGTATGGGAAAACATAATTGCCAATGATACCTCAGACAAGGGTCTGATCTCCAAAATATATAAAGAACTAATGTGATTCAACACCAGGGAGAAAGACAGCCCAACTAAAAAATGGGCAAAGGACCTGAACAGACAATTCACTGAGGAAGCTATACAAAGGGCCCAAAGGCATATGAAAGAATGCTCAACATCACTAGTCATCAGAGAGATGCAAATTAAAACCACAATAAGATACCACCTCACACCTGTCAGAATGGCAATCATCAACAAATCAACAAACAAGTGTTGGCAAGGATGTGGGGCAAAGGGAATCCTTGTGCACTGTTGGTGGGAATATAGGCTGGTGCAGCCACTGTGGAAAACAGCATGGGGTTTCTTTAAAAAACTAAAAATGGAACTGCCTTTTGATCCAGTGATTCCAGTACTTGGACTATACCCAAAGAATCCTGAAACACCAATTCATAAGAACCTATGTACACCTATGTTCATAGCAGCACTATTTACAATAGCTAAGTGCTAGAAACCTCCTAAGTGTCCATCAGTGGATGATTGGATCAAAAAACTTTGGTACATTTACACAATGGAATACTTTACAGCAGAAAGAAAGAAGGAACTTGTACCCTTTGCAACAACATGGATGGAACTGGAGAGTATTATGCTTAGTGAAATAAGCCAGTCAGGGAAGGACAAATACCATATGATCTCACCCATTACAGGACAATAATGAACAAAACTAACAACAAGCAAAACAAAACCAAATATATGAATACAGTGAGTAGGCCTTCAGTGGTCAGGGGGAAGGGGGTTGGGTGTAGGGGGGAGGCAGAGGCTAGGAAGGAGAGCAGTTTAGACAAGAGCCTGGTATAAAGGAACCATGGACATGGACAACAGGTGGGATTGACTTTGGGGGGAATGGGTTGGTGGGGATGAGGACAGAGGGGGGCAAAAAGGGGATGGATGTAATATAACAACAACAAAATTTAAAAATATATCTAAATAAATAAATTTATTGGTTCAAATGAAAAAAAAAACAAAAAAACAACATTTTCTGGAATCAAATGACAATGAATATACAACAGCCCAAAACCTATGGGAAACAGCAAAGGCAGTCCACAGAGGGAAATTCATAGCAACACAGGGCTACCTAAAATGGATAGAATAAGCTTATACAAAAAACCTTACGATAAAGCTGCAAGAACTACAGGAGCAACAACAAACAAAACCCAAAGCAAGTAGAAGGGAGGAAGTCATCAAGATCAGAGCAGATTTAAGTAACTTAGAGACTCAAACTACTATTTTAAGAATCCATAAGTCCAAGAACTTGTTCTTTAAAAAAAATAAACCAAATTTACAAGCCTTTAACATACTCATCAAGAAAAAGAAAGAGAAGACCCAAATAAACAGGAATGACAAAGGAGAAATCACAACTGATACTTCAGAAATACCAAGGATTGTTAGAAATTACTACAAACAACTATATGACAAGAAATATGACAACCTGGGTGAAATAGACACATTTCTGGAAACGTATAAACTACAAAAACTGAATCTAGAAGAAGCAGAAATCCTAAATAGAACAACAAAGAGTGAAATTGAAGGAGTAATCCAAAATCTCCCAAAGCATAAGAGCCCTGGAGCAGATGGATACACAGGTGAATTCTAAGAAACCTTTAGAGAAGAACAAACTCCTATCTTTCTCAAGATATTCCAAAAAAATCCAAGAAGGGGAAACACCCCCAAACTCTTTCAATGAGGCCAATATTATTCTAATCCCAAAACCAGGTCAAGATACAACTAAGAAAGAAAACTATAGGCCGATATCTCTGATGAACATAGATGGTAAGATTCTCAACAAAATATTGGCCAACCAGATCCAGCAGTACATTACAAAGATCCTAAACCCATCAAGTGGGTTTCATTCTAGGGATGAAAGGATGGTACAGCATTTGCAAATCAATAAGTGTAATACACCATGTCAACAAAATGAAAGATAAAAAAATATGATCATATCAATAGATGCTGAAAAAGCATTTGATAAAGTACAGCAACCATTTACGATAAAAACACTCATCAAAATGGGAATAGAGGGTGCATATCTCAACATCATAAAGGCCGTATATGAGAAACCTGAAGCCAACATCATACTCAATGGGCAAAAACTAAAAGCTTTCCCCCTAAGATTAGGAACAAGACAAGTCTGTCCACTATCTCCACTTCTGTTCAATATCATTTTGGAAGTTCTAGCCATAGCTATCAGAGAAGAAAAAGGAATCAAAGGTATCCAAACAGGAAAGGAGGAAGTCAAACTCATTATTTGCAGATATGATAGTATATACAAAACCAGATAGACTCCACCAAAAACTTACTTGACCTAATAAGCAAATTTAGCAAAATGGCTGGATATAAAATCAATATTTAGAAGTCAAAAGCATTTTTGTATACCAATAATGAAACATCAGAGATTGAAGTTAGAAAACAAATTCCATTTACCATAGGAAAAAGAAAAAGGATGTACTTAGGAATAAACTTAACCAAGGAGGTAAGCGACCTGTACTCAGAAAACTACAGAACAGTGAAGAAAGAAATTAAGGAAGATACCAATAAATGGAAGCGTATACCATGTTCATGGATGGGAAGAATTAACATCATTAAAATGACCATACTACCCAAAGCAATCTATAGATTCAATGCAATCCCAATTAAAATTCCAATGACATACTTCACAGAGATAGGAAAAATAACTCAAAAATTTATATGGTTCCATAAACACCCACAAATAGCCTCAGCAATCTTGAGAAAGAACAAGATAGGAGCAATCATAATACTGGACATCAAATTATACTATAAGGCGACTGTCATCAAAACAGTCTGGTACTGGCATAAGAATAGACATATAGATCAATGGAACAGAATAGAGAGCCCAGAAATTAACCCAGGACTGTATGGTCAACTAATATTTGACTAAGGGGGAAGGAACATAACATGGAGTTAAAAACAGTCTTTTCAAAAAGTGGTCTTGAGAGAACTGGATAGTGACAGGAAAAATAAAATAAAATAAAACTAGACCACCAACTTACACCATACACCAGAATAAACTCAAGATGGATAAAGGATTGAGACATAAGCAGTGCCACCATAAAGGTCCTGGAGAAAAATATAGGCAGTAACATTTTAGATATCCTACGCAGAAATATGTTCACTGATAATTCTCCTAGTGCAAAGGAAATCAAAGAACAAAGAAACAAATTAAATTATATCAAACTGCAAAGTTTCTGTTCAGCTAAAGAAAACACCAGCAAAGTTCAAAGGGAACCAATGGTATGGGACAACATATTTGCCAATGATACCTCAGAATAGGGTTTGATCTCCAAAATATATAAAGAACTTACATGACTCAACACCAGGGGAGACTGACAGCCCAATTAAAAAATGGGCAAAGGATCTGAATAGACAACTCTCTGAGGAAGACACACAAAGGGTCCAAAGGCATATGAAACAATGCTCTACATCACTAGCCATCAGAAAGATGCAAGTTAAAACCACAATGAGATACCACCTCACATCTGTTAGAATGGCCATCATCAACAAATTAACCAATGACAAGTACTGGCAAAGATGTGGGGAAAAGGAAACCCTGGTGCACTGCTGGTGGGATTGCAGGCTGGTGCAGCCACTATGGAAAACAGTATGGAGTTTCCTTTAAAAACTAAAAATAAAACTGCCTTTTGATCCAGCAATTCCACTACTAGGACTATACCTGAAGAACCCTGAAACACCAATTCATAAGAACCTATATACCCTTATGTTCATGGCAGCACTATTCAGAATAGCCAAGTGTTGGAAACACCTTAGGTGCTCATCAGTGTGGATGATTGGATCAAAAATTTAGTGTATTTAGACAATGGAATACTACACAGCTGAAAGAAAGAAGGAACTCCTACCCTTTACAACAACATGGATGGAACTGGAAAGTATTATGCTTTGTGAAATAAGCCAGTCAGTGAAAGACATATACCATATGATCGCACCCATTTCAGGACGATAATGAACAAAACAAACAAACAAAACAGAACCAGATACATGAATACAATGAATAGACCTTCAATAGGCAAGGGAAAGGGGGTGGGAAGGGGGCAGAGGAGGCAAAGAAGGGGAATAGTTTAGTCAAGGAACTAGCATGTAAGAACCGTGAACATGGACAACAGGTCAGATTGACTTTGTCAGGGAGGGATGGGTGCAGAAGGGGATAGAGAGGAGTAAAAAGGGGATGGATGTAAAACAACAATAAAATTAAATTTAAGAAAGGGGGATGGATGTAATACAATAAGAATAAAATTTAAAAAATAGTAAATGAATAAATGAAATCTTATAATAAAAGAGAACTAAAACTCATCAAACTAATTAAGTTATTAGATACACTAGGAGATGTGTAGGGAAAAGAGTACAAGGGTCTGGGGTGCTCTCATGTTCAGGGTTTCTATCTGATTGTGTGCCCTTCTGAAAATCCATCCAGATGTACACTTGAGTCATTTTATGTATGTTTTTTATACTTCAATAAAATATTTAAAAATAGGTTTTATTTATAGTAAGCTAATATGATAGTGGAAGCGAGAAAGATGGAGGAAAAAGCAAAATGGTGCACTCTCATCCACAAGTCCCTAATTCTGCTTTATTGGGCTTCCTAAGATTCATTGTTATGTGCAGTTAAAGTGTATACACATGCACAGAAAACATGCACACACACAAACACATGTCAAGTACAGAAGATATATAAATATAGATATGTGGTTATAAATACAGATATAAAGGTGTGTTTGCTCCAGTACAATGCAAGCTTCACTGGGACATGTACTTTATCTTTCTTCATTTTTCTTTCCCTAAGTCTTAGTTTCCAATACATTACAATACTCAGTAAATACGTGTTGAAGGAATATGGTTCCCATTGGTTTCGTGTCTCTTACAATGGGACCACACATATGAAAGTATCAATGACATGTAAGTGGAAATGGCCCTTCTTAGTGACTGCTCTCTTTCTCTCTGGGGCAGCCAACATTGTCCTGAACAAGGGGTTAGGCTGCAATTGCAGCTTTCCAGGTTAAGTGGAAAGAAATTCAGCTACTGCATACATTGAAGTTAGGAAACTGGTTGCTTGGAGAATAGTTGAGTCCTAGGTGCCTTTGTATTTCTATTGTGCAATCTGAACAACTGAATACATTTTATGCAAAGGCTCAGCACCATGCTTTCTGAGAATCCGACTTGGGAACTAGATGATGAACAAAGGTCAAGAAAATTTAAATCCATATGGACCTCGTTAATATAGGGAACTAGTATAAAATGTGTAGCGTTTTCATGTGCCTGTGCAGTCAAGATTCAAACATTCCCAGAAGTTTGGTTCACATATGATTTTCTTACTTTCATATTGAGTTACAGCAATTGAAAGACAGCAGTCTGAAGTTCTCATTGCCACTGACTGAGCTCAACTGGTCTGTCCCAGTTTGGGGAGAAATGTTAAAAATTTACCTAAAGACCAGATTTGTGACTCAAGGCAAGCTTTATAACCATCACTTTGGGGATTAAGCTTCATCAGATGAATTTGGGAATAGGGGAACCATAAACATTCAGTCAGTAGCATATGATTTCCAGGCACTTGGGTGGTCCTACATCAGGGAAGACTGCCCATCTAGCCATGCGGTAAGGGTGTTTCGCTGTGTTTCCTTGGCTCCTGGGACTACAGGGTTACTGTGGGAGATAAATATCTCTCACCAGGAAATGACACAGAGTTACTGTAGGACACATAAGTATCTCTCTCCAGGATATAGTACATGCAAAAATAGAGAAATCTGAGGGTATATTTGGGTCAAAAGGGGGCATTTAGTCCAGTCTGGAAGTCTGAAAAAGTGATAGGAGTACTATAATAATAGAAATTTCTAGGGTATTAGGGGTTGAATTGTGTTGCCCCCAAAAAAGATATGTTGTAGTTCTAATCTAGTCCATCAGAATGTGACTGTGTGTAGAGATTATGTTTTATGTAAGAAACCAAATTAAAATGAGGTAATTTGGGTCTGTCTAATCAGATATGATTAGTTCCCTTATAAGAAGAGGAAATTTGGACACAGACAGCTTTATAGAGAGTATGCCATGTGAACAGAAAAAATGGCCATCTTTTAGGCAAGGAGACCAGCCTGAAACATTCTCCCTGTAGCCCTCAAAAGGAATCAACTCTGTCAATACTTTAATCCCAGAGTTCCAGCCTCCAGAACTTAGAGACACTATATTTTTATTGTTTAACCAGTTTAGTTTCTGTGTATTTCAATATTAGCACACTAATACCCAGTGTGAGCAATTTGGGATGACTACTGACAAACAGGCATGTATTGCTAGAACCCACCAGCTGACCAGGTCCTGTTTGTCCATCTCATGCTTGTTAGCTTGTTTCTGGATAGGCTCTGCTGCTCACCAACCCCATCTTCCTTCATGTGAGCTTCCTGACTGCCCTATACTCCTGAGGCAGTGTCCCCCGCATCTTGCTCCAAATGGCCCATGTCTTTCCCGTTCACTTACACTGTCTGCTTGACTTGCTTTGGTTTTGGCACATCCCCATTTGGACCCTTTCTTGCTAGGGGCCTCTCCCCGGGTTCTACTGCTCTGCTCTTTGCACAAGGGTTTTCCACTGCAGGCTAATCTCTGTTTTCAGCAATCCTAAACTTAGGGCAGGGCACTGTGCAGAATAATGTATGTGTGAAGAATTTACTAAGCTTAGCTGAAGAATTGGTGATGTTATTCCTAATCAGACATTTTTTCTCATAATCATTATTTATTGTCTACTCACATATAGAGCAGCTATGCAGTGAAAAGCAATTTAGCACCTTGTACAAAATATTCCAGTGGAGATTATTCAACTTTTAATTTTATTACCTGAGACTATATTCTATTTTTGAGAATGATAAATCAGGATGTTATTATCTGTGGGTTTTGGCTCACTAACCTGATCTTTTTATATCTTTAGGAAGCTGTAAATGAATAAACACATGTCTGTTCCTATCTAGAGTTGGATGATTGGTCTCTATAAAACAGCCCATCAGCAGTCGTTCCCTTACTTTGCAGTATTTTGAAGAAGTGAGGCATTCCTCTACATTTAATCAAACTGCCTGATGCCCCATTCTGGGGCTTCAGGGCACAACAATAAGGACTCTGAAAAAGAACTATTCTTCTGCCCTAATTCTATGCTTCATCCAGCTTCACTGTGTATATCAAAAATTCATCAAGAAGGCATATGGTCCCTTGATGAAAAGGATGGACAAAATGGATACCATTTATTTAAATAAGTGCAATAATGGAGTGTTCACTGTGACTCTGAATACTTCAGCCAACACTGCCCATTCTCAAGATGAAATATCCATGGAATTTCAAGTAAGAGAATACCATTGGTGGCCATGTGCCTCTGTTCTTCCAGTGCTCCACACTGACCCACACAGAAAGGCCCAGTTATTTTTCACATGCTTACCCTGCATAACACTTCTTACCCTGCTATTTCCAATTTTTCATATGGCTGCTGACATAGGTCTTTTCAGATCAGCCTAAGTTCTCAGAGACTTCTTCTCATCTTACTCTGACCACCCTGAATAGAATCCCAGCTAATAGTAACACTATCCCTCTTTGCCAATACCTTTCTCTAGGTTGAGTTGACCAGATGACCACACTGCAATATTTCCAGGATCATACCATTACTAAGGAAATGTGATTCAACCAGTGATTGTTTTTGTTTATTAGATTTTATTTAGCAGATTTTGTACATCTTTTGAGAAATTATTTCTTGTATTTTATCTGTAAATATTACTTTTTCAATAACACAAGTGATACAGAAATATGCTCATGTTCTACATTTTAACACTGTAATACAATCTTCCATCAATAATTTTTATGTATATATGTGAATCTTCACCTGTGTTGTCCAAAACAGGAGCCATTAGCCACATACAGCTTTTAAATTTAAATGATCCAAAGTTAAATAAAATTTGAAAGTTAGCTCCTTAGTTACAATCACCATTATTACATGCTCAAAGCCATACGTGGCTAGTGGCTACCATATTAACAGCAAAAATTGTAGGACATTTCCATCATCATAAAAAGTATTATTGGAAAGCACTGACCCATAGAAATATATGACTCTGAGTTGATATCGTGTGTCCAGTTTTCTTTTAAATAAATTTACCATACTGAACATATTGTGCTGCAACCTCTTTTTTGCCACTAAATGTGTCTTTTGGGTATTTTATGCCAGTGCATCTTCCATGTCCTTTAAGCACCTACCATTTCTAGACTGATGAAGTTTAGATTGTTACATTTTTTAATTTGGAAAATTAATTTATTGTTGTATTACAGTTCTCCCTATTTCCCCCTTTACTCTCCCCTGTCCCTATCCACTCCATCCTCTGTCACAGTCAATCCCCATATGTTGTCCATGTCCATGGGTCTTTTATACTAGTTTCCTGATTAAACACTTCCCCTTCTTTCCTCCTTTCTTCCCCTCCCCCCTACCCTCTGGTCACTGTCAGTCTGTTCCTTGTTTCCATACCTCTGTTTGCTTTATTCATTAGTTTCCTGTATTAGGTGAGATCATATATTCGTCTTTTGCTGCCTGGCTTATTTCACTAAGCACAATACTTCCCAGTTCCAACCATGCTATCACAAAAGGTAGGAGCTCCTTAATTCTTTCTGCTACATTGTATTCCATTGTGTAAATGTACTACAGTTTTTTAATCCATTCATCCACTGATGGGCACTGAGGCTGTTTCCAGCACTTAGCTATTGTAAATAGTGCTCCTACGAACATAGTGGTACACAGGTTCTTCTGAATTAGTGTTTCAGGGTTCTTCAGGTATAGTCCCAGCAGTGGAATTGCTGGGTCAAAAGGCACTTCCATTTTTAGGTATTTGAGGAAATTCCATACTATTTTCCATAGTGGCTGGGCCAGTTTGCATTCCTACCAACAATGCACTAGGGTTCTCTTTTCTCCACAACCTTGTCAGCACTTGTTGTTTGTTGATTTGTTAACAATGACCATACTGACCAGTGTGAGGTGGTATCTCATTGTGACTTTGATTATTTTATGTTTGCTATTACAAATTATGCTATAATTAGAATAGCTATACATCCCCTCTCCCTGCCCCTTCGTAAACCTGTGTGATTGGTTTTCTAGGAGAGTTATCAAGAAGTCAAATTTCTGAGTCAAAGTGTGTATCAATTTTTAGTTATTAGTGTTACTGTAAAGTTGCCCTTAAAAGAGCTGTATAAATGTACAGTCCCAATAAAATCATCACTCTCACAAATTTTATCAAACTTTGAAAAGTTTTCCATGTTTGTGGTTTAAAATGATATCATTGCTGTTTCAAATGAACTTTTTCTAATGAGAAGTGACTATAAGTAAATAAAAATTGTTGGCAATTTGTACTTTTACTGTTTTTATCATTTATTGGCTAAAGCAGGTCCTTATATGTTTAGGATATTGACCTTATATAGCTATTATTTATTAATATTCATTTATTACTTATTGTTAACTTTTTAAAGTAATATCTAGTACATTTAAAATCTTTTAAAGGTATTTTTGAAAGGCCTCTAGCTCAGATCCAGAGTACAGTACCTCTTGCTATGGCTTGGATGGAGACATTAGTGGGCTCTAATTTTCAGGAGCCAGGACAGAACCACTAAGGGCCCTCTACTTTTGTCCCAGGGGCCAGCCAGGAAATAGCCCCAGTGAGAGCTCCAGTTGGTTAAGGTCTGTGGCCTCTGGAAACTCAGTTGAAAGAGTGGCATCAAGAAAAAAGTTGGTCCCCACAAACCACCCAGAGTCAAAGAACTAGAATCATTTTGATGGTAGCTGCATAAGAATGGAAGGGATAATCATTGAAATTAGATCCTAGGATAAGTACATGAAGTGTGCTTACTCTCTGCCATGGGAGTCCGAACAGATCAGATCCAGGTCCCATGTATTTTACCTGAGATGAATTCTGTAACAACTTGCTCCTAGGCACTCCTGAGATCAAAGATGGTGGTGAAGTAGGTAAAATAACACTCACCTTCTCATAGGATTAAGCAAAAATTGCAACTGAATTATAGATCAGCCTGAATAACCAAGACTAGCTGAACAGAAGTCTTATAAGGATTTACAGAAGAAGTCATATTGACATTGGTAGGACAGGCACAGATGTGATTAAAACAGGCCCTGTACCCACATGCAGTGGTTGAAAATCAAAAGAAATATCTCAGCAGCAAAAGCTGCTGTTAAAGATTACGGATCTCAACCCCACACCAGGTTCCCCAGTTCAAAGCATCAGTGCCAGGAAGGGAAGCCCTCATAACACCCTACTGTGCAAATTGGTGGGGATTTCATTTACCATGGAGAGGCAGAGTCTGCTAGAAACCCAGACACACCGTTAAATATACAAAATAATATTCTTAGGCATTCACCCTGGGCTCTAACAGAGGGACAGTGGCTCAGAGGGGACTAGAATCATAAATGGAGAGATTGAGTTGTGCGGTTTCAAGAGGGCCAGAAGGACAACCACCATTGTCTTTGCACTGAGCCCATCTCCCACACTTCTCAGAAATACCACCTTTTCTGGGTTAAGCACAACCTTCCATGCCACATTAGCCTAGGGAGATGAACAGGTACTAACTCCTTGACTTCCTATGGCCAAGCCACTCCAAGTTTTCACCTTGCTGAGGGTTTCAGCTGGTTTCTGGCTATGGTTAATCTGGGCCTATTATGCAACTTTCTCTTAAGGCTTATTTCCTCCCATTTCCAATGTGTGCTGCCATTCCTGTTCAGAGCCCTTCCTCCCCATGACCAAATATTAATCTCTTCAGCCTGATAAACTCCACTGCCCTCTCCCTGATGACTGCCTGGAACCCTGCCCCATCACAAATGTCTGCAGGCCCCATGTGGTTGATGGCAGGCCTTGTTGTACCCTGAGACTTTTGCTAAGTAGCCACAGAATGAACACTGTCAATAAGTTTAAATTTCTATCAACCTAGTGAATGGCACTTGTTGCTACTAGGTGACTCAGTGAGAACCTACTTGATGCAAATCACATACTACCAGAGATTCTTTCAGTGACTTAGCCCAACAGGCAGTGGGCAGGTAGAGGTGTATCCCAGGGTGCCTTGGGCCTTTTAATGACCCTATCCAAGGCATGATACTGGAGCAAGCATTGGTATGCAATTTGACCCCTCACACATGCCTCTGGGCACAACAGAGGAAACTACAAACTGTAGATTGCTTTGTAGCTCCAAAAAGGTAACACAGGGCCAGGCATAGGTAAGGTGACATTTATCTGCACAGTTTTTCTGAAGAAGCCTAGAAACAACATACACAATGGCTGGCTTCAGACCACCTGCGAAATATGACCTGATTAGCTCCACAAGCAGTATACTCAGAGAGAGATAATACAGAGAAGAACATACAGAAGGCACATAGGCATATGAAAAAATGTTCAACATCACTAGCTATCAGAGAGATGCAACTTAAAACCACAATGAGATACAACCTCTCACCTGTCAGAATGGCCATCATTAACATATCAACAAACAACAAGTGCTGGTGAGGATGTGGAGAAAAGGAAACCCTAGTGCACTATTGGTGGGAAGGCAGGCTGGTGAAGACACTGAAAAATAGTGTGAAATTTCCTCAAAAAACTAAAAATGAAACAGCCTTTTGACCTAGCAATTCCACTGCTAAGTTTATACACAAAGAACCCTGAAACAGCAACTCAAAAAAACAATCCAATCCTATGTTCATAGCAGCATTATTTATAATAGCCAAGTGCTGGAAACAGCCGAAGTGCCCATAAGTGAAGGAGTGGATCAAAAAACAGTGCTACATTTTTACAATGAAATACTATGAAGCAGAAAGAAATAAGGAACTCCTACCTCATGCAACAGCATGGATGAAACTGGGGAGTGTTATGCAAAGTGAAATAACCCAGTGAAAGACAAATACCATACAACTCACCTATAATAGGAACCTAATGAACAAAAAATAAACAAAGGAGCAAAACAGAACAGTGGCATGGAAACAAGGAACTGACTGATAGTGACCAGAGGAGAGGGGAAAGGGGGAGAAAGGAGAGGAAGGCTCTAGTAAAGAAACAAGTAAGTATAAGTGACTTTTGACATGGGCAACAGGGTGGATATTGATTGTGGGAGCAGGGCGGGGGGTAGTGGAGAGCAATGGTGAACAACTGTAATAGAACAACAATTAAAAAATAAATTAAAAAAAGAGGTGAACCAAGATAGCAAAGGAGTAGGTGGAGCTACACCAATCTCCTCCCAGGATCAACCAGTGGTGCCTAAATCTGACAGCTTATCACATATTAATTGGATTAACAACTGAAAAACACAGACAAAGATAGTGTATCTCTAGTAGGCTCCAACAAATTTACTAGGCACAGACGGGGACATGAACTGACATCACCAAAGGCAGATCTAGGAAGTAAAGATAATGCACCTCTACACCACAAAAATTTATACCACAAACTTAGGGATTCAAAGCAGACCAAGATGCAAAAACAGACAAGAAGAGTCACCTAAATGGGAAAACAAAGAAACAAACCCTCATCAAAAGGAATGGAGGAATCCCCAGAAAGAGTGCAAAATGAAATAGAGGCAAGAAAACTATCAGACATAGAATTCAAAATAAAGATGATACAGAAGCTCAATGAGTTCACCAAGTTCAAAGAAAACTACAAACAACTCCAGGGGAACTACAAATAACTTCAGGGAAGCCACAAGTAACTTACTGAGAACTATATCAGCATTAAAAAGGACATAAAAATAGTCAATAGGAGCCATGAGGAAATGAAAAATACAATTTCTGAATTGAAGAGTACAGAAGGAATCAACAGCTGGTTAGAGGAAGCAGAGGACTGGATCAGTGAGCTGGAAGGGCAACATAGAAAAAAATTCCCAGATAGTGCAACAAAATGGAAAATGACTGAAGAAGAATAAAGAGGTTTTACCATACGTTGAAGTCTTTTTCCCTGTCTGTCACTTTCCCTTTCCATCTGTCTAAAAAAAAAAAAAAAAAGAGTTCCGACAAGATGGTTGAGGAGTAAGTGGAGCTGCACCAATCTCCTCTCAGGTCGCATCTAGAATTAGTCTTTTGGAGAAAAAGTGGCTGGAGTTACCAACAGAACACCAGCTGAAAAGAAGTCCTATAACCACGGGTGGGGGGGTGACACAATGTGACTGGTAAGAATCGCAGAAACGAGAGAAGGCTGGTTGGGTCCCCACATGAGGTAGCAGCTGAAGGGACGGAGCCAAGGGATCCATGTGAGAAGGGTGGGTTCTGGTCCCCCAGATGTGTGTCCCAGCTACAGCAATGTGGTAGACAGCAGAGCAGTATCCAGCTGAGAAGAGAAGAAAGCCATGGGATTTACTAGCCTAAAAGAGCGCTGGAGACAGAGAACTGCTAGGGTGACCACAGTGAAAATACATCAGCACCCACCTACCCTGGGCTCCAGCAGAGAGAGGGCAGAGAGGACTGGAGACACATGGGGAGAGTTTGCTGTGGTGGCTTTGGGGAAAGAAGTGGGGAAGCAGCTGTGGGGATCCCAATGCTGACTCATTGCCCACACCTCTGGCTGACTGCACTGTGCCAAGCGGCTTCCATAGAAGGGTCCTCATAGCCCCACCACTGGAAGCAATCTGCCCTGTTCAGCAGTGCCTGAGCCTGGTGCCTGATTACAATTCTGTGATTTACATTTAAATAAACCTCTTCTGCCCTGCCCTGTCTGAGCATAGATACAATAATTGGCACCTGAAGAGGTATTTCTCCCCCAGCAGTGCCTGGGCCTGGAGGCTGATTCCAAATACTCTGACCTACAGGTGGGTCAGACAGTCATCCCCACGCAGTGGCAACTGAACCAGGTGGCTGATTGTGGATTCATTGGTTCACAACTGAGTTGGTTTGTCCCACCCACTGGCCTCTGGGCATGGCAGCTGATCACAGATTCATTGGTTAAAATAGGATCTTCCTGCCTAGCCCAGTGGCACCTGAGCTGGGCAGATGATCACAGATTCATTGATTTACATTTGAATTTGTCCCACCAGGCTGCACCTGAGCTGGTGGCTGATCCACTGGATTGCAATTGAACCTCTCTGTCTAGCCCATCAGGGCCTAAGTTTGGTAGCTGATTTATTGACTTACAACTGAATCAGTCTGTCACCCCAAGCTGTATCTGAGTCTGGCAGTGGATCACAGACCAATAGAATTACAACTAAATCAATCCTTTCAGCCAAAAATTCCTTAGCCAGGTAGCTGGTCACAGTCTGATTGGATTACTACCAAACCTAAAAATGGGGAGAAAAAGAAACAGTCCATCACCAAAAGGAAAGGAGGAATCCCCAGAAAGATCATTAAATGAAACAGAGGCAAACAAACTATCAAATATGGAATTCAAAATGATGATGATAGAGAAGCTCAAAGAAAACTAAAAACAATTCCAGGGGAACTACAAAGAACTCCAGGGAATCTATAAGGAACTTACTGAGAACTGCACCAGCTTTAAAAAGGAGATAGAAACTATCAGTAAGAGCCAGGAGGAAATGAAGAATATAATTTCTGAATTGAAGAATACAGTAGAAGGAATCAACAGTAGGCTAGAGGAATCAGAGGATCAGATCAGCAAGATGGAGGACAATGTAGAAAAACATTCCAAGACAGTGCAACAGAATGAAAAAAGGATGAGCAAGAATGAAGAAATTTTAAGAGAGCTTTTTTTTTTTTTTTAAAATTTTATTGTTGTTGTATTACATCCATCCCCTTTTTGCTCCCCTCTGTCCCCCCACCCACCCACCCATTCCCCCCAAAGTCAATCCCACCTGTTGTCCATGTCCATGGTTCCTTTATACTAGGTTCTTGTCTAAGCTGCTCCCCATCTTTGCCTCTACCTCTCCCTCCCCCCTACCCCGTTCCC
>PVIW01008128.1:39268-64503 GCA_004026585.1 Noctilio leporinus | reverse complement strand
AAGGCCTGTATTGCTATAAATTTCCCCCTGAGAACTGCCTTTGCTGTATCCCATAGGTTTTGGGCTGTTGTGTGTTCATTGTCATTTGTTTCCAGGAACTTTTGGATTTCATCTTTGATCTCATTGTTGACCCCTTCATTGCTTAAAAGCATGTTATTCAGTCTCCATGAGTTAGAGAATTTTTGGGTTTTTCCCTTGAATTTGGTTTCTAGTTTCAACCCATTGTGATCTGAGAAGATACTTTGTATGATTTCCATTTTCCTGTATTTGTGGAGGCTTGTCTTGTGACATACCATGTGGTTTATCTTGGAGAATGATCCATGTGCATTTGAAAAGAATGTGTATTTTGCTTCTTTGGGGTAAAAGACTCTGTAGACATCAGTTAGGTCCATTTCCTCTAGAGTGTTGTTCAATGCCATGACATCTCTGGGGATTTTTTTGTTTGGAAGATCTGTCCATTGTTGATAGTGGGGTATTAAAATCCCCTACTATTAGTGTGTTGCTGTCTATGTCTTTCTTAAAGTCTTCCAAGGAAACTTCTCTAGTAACGAACTATAGAAATGATCCCTGAAAGTATAGTCTTCAATGAGGGTTTCCTGGTGATAAGCTCTCTCAGTTTTTGTTTGCCGGCAGAAAGTCTTTCCTTTGCCTTCATTCTTGAAAGATATTTTAGCTGACTGTAGATTATAGGTTGACAGTTATTTTGTTTCATAAGATTAAATATTTTATCTTATTCTCTGGTTCCCATCCTTGCCATTGAGAATGATCTATAAGTCAAATTGCCATTCCTTTCAAAGTAAATTGTCTTTTCCCTTTCGCTGGTGTATTTTCTCATTATGTTTGTCTTTCTTTTATTTTTATTTCTTTTATTTTTTAATTTTTATAACATCACTTTTTTTTTTTTTTTTTCTTGTTTAAGGTTTTATTTATTATTTCCAGAGAGAGGGGAAGGGAGAGAGGCATAGAGGGAGAGAGACATCCATGTAAGGTTGCCTTTCACTTGCCTCCAGCTACAGACCTGGCTGAAGACCTGGCTTGCAACCTGGTTATGTGCCCTGGCTGGGAATCGAACCAGCGACCTTTGGGTTCACAGGCTGGTGCCTTATCTATTGTGCCACCAGCCAGGGCTGTCTTTCTTTTAAGTATCAATATCTTTGTATATATTCTGGTTGGGATTTTCTGAGCCATTTGAGTCTGAGGATGGATATCTTGCACTAATTCTGGAAAATACTCAAAAGTATTCAGCCACTGCCTTTTGATATTTTCTCTGACACATTCATTCTCTTTCCTTGGGATTCTGATTAAATATATGTTAAATGTTAGGGTTTCCTCTCACTAATCCTCCATGTTTCCTACACTCTTATCATTATTTTCTACCCTTCTGTCTTTATGGAGTACACTTCAGAAATTTATTCTGGTCTATCTTCAAGTTTGCTAATTTTCTTTTCTGCCATGTTTAGTATACTGCTAAAGGTGTCCATTGCATTTCTATTTTAACTGGCATTTTTTCAAAATTTCTTAAAATTTTGTTTTTGTTTTTTAAATATTTTATTTATTTTTAGGGAGAGAGGAAGGGAGGGAAGAAAAGGAGAGAAACATCAACATGTAGTTGCCTCCCCAGCTAGAGACACCGGGCCTGTAACGCAGGCATGTGGCCTGACTGGAAATCGAACTGGTGACCCTTTGGTCCTCAGGCCAGGCCTCAGTGTACTGAGCCACACCAACCAGGGCTCTTTGTCTTTTTGTTTTTGTTTTTAAATGTGCCACACTACTTTTTCAGCTTCTTGTCCACTTTTTAAAACATAGTAAGAATCACTATTTTATCTTCTTTACCTGATAATTATAATATTTGCAATAACCATGGACCTGCTTCTGCTGATTCTGGCTTCAATCCCCTCTTGTCTTGTATACTTTGTCATCTTTGACTTTGTCATGGTCACTGGCTTTGAAAAATTATCTGTGGGGCTTCCCCCAATGTCTGGAAGGAACGTGGTTCCCTTCAGCCTTGCATTTGTTTCTGACAGGCAGTTGGGACACTTATAGATGAAAACATTTCCGACTATTATACCAGGGGTGGCAAAGTGCGTGTGAGTACAGCCTGTGCCTCCAGGTCTCAGAAAGGGCTTCCTCCTCTGTCCCTTTGCTCCTGCTCTTCCCTGTCCCAGGTCACTTTCTGGGGCCAGAGGGAGGGGCATGATGCAGTTCTGGTTTGAGGTGGGGATCCCAGTCTACATGGGGAGGCTTTGCTCTCTTGCCTTGACTGGCCCTTGGCCTTCATTTCCATCCTGCTCAACCTGAAAACCTCCAAACCTAAGCCCAAGCAGGTGGCATCTGCAAATACCCCTTAATACAGAAGTGGCGTTAGTGGTTCTGCCATTTTGCTTACATCTCTGGGTGTATATTTTCCCTTTGAATTTAGCCTCCATGGTCTTTTACATTCTTCAACACCTTACACAGTTTACTCAGCATTCTAAACTGTGTTTATGGGAAAAGCAAGTCTGCCATCACCGGCAATAGGAATCTCAAGATCAGTTTTAGATTCCCTGAGTTTGAGGGTCTAAAGCAGGGGTGTCAAACTCATTTTCACAGGGGGCCGCACCAGCCTCACGGTTGCCTTCAAAGGGCTGAATGTCATTTTAGGACCGTATAAATGTAACGACTACTTAACAGGTGAGCCTGGTAGAAACAAGGTGTCGGGCTGAAGATGCTGATCCGAAAGTGCTGGGCCTAATAAAACAAGATGAAGGGCTGGATTCAGCCTGAGGGCCTTGTGTTTGCTACCTGTGGTCTCAGGGGACGCATCCATAGTATCATGCATGTTGAGTTGCATAAAAGAAAATGCTCTTTTCATATTGACACTTTCTGTACATGACCAACCTGCAACTCATCATCATTCTGATGTCACCATTGCCAGGAATCTGTTCTCTGAGGTGAGCAGAAGCAAATTAGATCTGATGGCAGGACTCAGAAAGGTCCGATGACTTCCTTTTCCTGGGGAGGCAGGTAAGTGGACTCCAACTCCCCAACTACTAGAACACCTCTTGGGGACCTCTCCTATGTCCATCTGTCCCCATGCAGTGGCCCTGAGAACCTCCTTCCACTTCCTCCATGGCTGGTTTATGAAATGGGGGCATGTAGTGGGCTGGGTAAGAGTATGGACTCTGAAGCTGGCCTGGCTGGGTAGCAATCCCAGTTCCCCCATGCAGGATTCTTGCAACCCTAGGGAAGTTACCTAACTAATCATCCAGGCCTCAGTTTCCAGATCTGCAGTATGGGGGTAATCATAAGTGTAACTACTTCACAGAGTTGATAGGAGATTAGAGTTAATAACTGTAACACCCTTAAGAGAACGCCTGGTGTATAAATAGAATCTGTTTTTAAAAATAGGATCGCTTCTCAGGCTTTTGGCTAAGATCAAGGGTAGTGTCTGTCCTTATCAATTTAATATCTGATATGTCCTCTATCCGAGGACATTATATTAAATGGATTTTTGGAGCTGGGAGATGGAATAGGAGCTGGCTCTGTCCATTCCATGCATCGACCCAGTATTGCAAAAAAAAAAAAGAAAGAAAGAAAGAAAGAAATAGGTCTGTGCCCTGGCTAGTGGCTCAGTATATAGGCACTGGCCTGTGAACCTGAAGGTTTCACCTGGGGAAAGGCAGGTTGGAATTGACTGGTTCAATTCCCCAGTCAGGGCACATATCCAGGTTGCAAGTCAGGTCTCCAGCCAGGTATGTAGCTGGAGGCAGGTGAAAGGCAACCATACACTGATGCTTCTCTCTCTTTCTTCCTCCCTCCCTGCCCTTCTCTCTAAAGATAATTAATTAAATCTTTAAAAAACAACAGGTTTGTAAACCTGTCTCACACTTCCCTCCAAGTCAAATGAGATCATAGGCACGATACTACTGTTGTGCTTGGTTTTTTCACCTAGTGCACCCCCTTCATTAAAAAAAAAATATTTTATTTATTTAATTTTAGAGAGAGGGCAAGGGAAGGAGGAAGAGAGGGAGGGAAACATTAATGTATGGTTACCTCCCACCTGCTCCCACCTGGGGACTTGGCCTACAACCCAGGCATGTGTCCTGACTGGGAATTGAACCAGCAACCCTTTGGTCCAGGGCTCAAACCACTGAGCCACACCAGCCAGGGCTGCACCCCCTTCATTTTATAGGTGAGAAAGAGACTCAGAGGATAGATGCTTAGCCAAAGGTGCCCAGCAGGCCATTGGCTCCTTCACCGGGAGAGAGGCACCCCAAGGTTCCAGTCCCAGCTCTGCCACCACTGAGTGGCTATGTGACTATGGCCTGATCTGTTTCCTCTCGGGGCCTCGGCATCCTCATTGGCGGTCCAGCTCAATCTGATGTTTGGAGATGGGGGTGTTATAACACCATAGCCTGTATTGGGAGGTTCAGGGGTGATGGTTGCTGAGTTTCCCCCCACATGGCCTGAGAACATGCAGCATAATGATGAGCTAGCTGAAGCTGCCTACAGAGCTCACAGTTCAAGAATCGAGGGGCCCCAAACCAATGGCCCTCACACCTATATCTCTTAGAAGGGTGTTACCCAACAGCTGAGGAGCAGCTTTTCACAGAAGAGGGGTGAACAATAGCTCTGGGGGAGACCTTGCTGCACCCATCTGGCCGGGTGGCTTCATGCTGGAGGGTCTTCCTCCTTGGGCCTCCCCACCCTACTCAGTCTTGCTTTCCCTGAGCTGAGGCAGGTTCTGGCCTCCAACTCTGTGTTTTAAGCCAGTCCCTGCCCCATGCTGAGCCTCAGTCCCCCATCAGTGAAAAGGGGCAGAGGACAGTGTGCATAAGTCCCAAGGGACCCACCTGGACATTCAGTGCATGATGGTCCCTTTTAGTGTATGATCCGGATCTCCCCCGCCACTCCTCCCACACTGCTGGGGAAAGGCAGGGCAGAGCAGTACCGGTACCCAGTCCCAGCCTCCACTATTTGTCCTCTCTGAGCCTCGGTGCTGCTCCTGTGTGTGGGGAGAGGGCAGCAGCAGGACCCGCACGCAGGGCCGGTAGGATTACGTGAGCTACCCTACCCAGGACTCAGCACAGTGCAAGTGCTCAGCTGTGCAAAAGGTAACTGCTGCCCACCAAGCCCCACCCCCTGCCCCTGCCAGGCCTGGGAGGCTGGAGTCAGTTCCCAGGCCCTTCCTGGTCCAAGTGTGGCACGGTTCCTCCTCTGTGGCCAAGCCTTCCATGTGCCCAAATCCTGCAGGCTCCGTCTCCAAGCCAAGCCCCCGATTCATTATTGCTTAGTTAGGGCCACCAGCCTGCAAGCAGGTAATTGCTCCTATTAGCAAGATTGGAAGGTTTTAATGAGCAATTAATCAATTAAAGTGGTGGCTGCAGAGCCACTTCCTTCAGCATGGGCTGATTTTATTAACTACTCTGTCCCTCATCCCTCGGACTAAGGCGACTGTCTGTGGTTTGCAGCCTCCAAGATCCTGGGGGAAATGGAAGGTAACGGGCTGCCACTTACAGAGAACACAACTGTGCCCAGCGCTGTGATTTACAAACCATTCAGTCCTTACAATGAGGTATTATTATTCTGCCCATTTTACAGGTGCTGAAATTGAGGCCCAGAAAGGTTATTTTCTCCCCCACCCCCCAAGGACCCCAGAACTAAGTACAGATGGATCCCAGTCTGTCTGACTCCAAAGGTATGTTCTCCTTGGGTGGCTCCTGGCCCGACAAGGCATGCAAGCTTCCATCTTCAAGTTCTGGGTTCTTCCTCTGCTGCTGTTTACTTACCTCTTCGGTATCTGTGGTTTGCTCTCCGTGAGGCAACATCAGTGTAATCTTAGATAACACGGGAGAGCAATTTTTAATTTCAGTCTTATTAATAGCCTTTCATTAGGTATGGCACGTGACCCTGGCTATTTAACAGAGGATGGTATGTTTTCTTTTCAAAGCACTCACTTTGCTTTCAATTTTTAAAAAGTCCATAGGTCTCAAAGAGCAGACTAAGTCAATAGCTGGCAGATTTGATTTGTAGACTTGGGGCAAAATGCGAGAATGAAATCGCCTGACTAAAGCTGGGGAGACCTGGATCACCCACACTCTTTTAACCAAGCAGGACCAGGGAGGTGTGTGTGAGCCCCAAGAGAGAGGAGGGAGGTTGGCTTTTCTTCTCAGCCAACGGCTCATGCTGCAGCTGGGTTCCTCACTCCTTTGAAAATGTTATCAACATGCTACACGCACACCGTTCAAAAAGAATTATGGTCGCCTGGGCCGGGAGGGGAGGGGAGGTTGCCAGCGAAGGAGCAGAATGGAACTTCCTGGAAAGGTGGAAATGTTGACTATCTTGATTGGGGTGTTTGTTACACAAGCGTCCACATTTGTACGATTTCCAATGTGGGAATTGTAGGTACAGAAGGCTAATTTGAAAACACTCAGGTTCGTTGTCAGTTCTGAGTTCTGAGTGAGACCTGCAGGGGACAGTAAGCTGATTGCCATTTAGATGTTGTGTCAGCCACTTCCAGAGTCAACATTTACTGTTCTTCTATGTGCCAGTCACAGGAAAGCTGTTTAAAACGTCAGAGAGTTACATTTGGCAAAGGGACATCACAAGTTAGCAATGAAGTGATGGATTAATCAATACGTGTTGTTGGGACAGTTGGCTCTCCCTTTAGGAGGAAATGCAATTAGATTCCCGTCTCACATTCTATACATATATGTGAACATGCCAGATGGTAAGGATGGGTGAAGTAAATGTCAAACAAAACTGTAAAAGTGTGGAAAGAAAATATAAGAGGATGTTTTTTATAAATGCCAACCAGAGAACTGTAAGTCATGAAAGCCAAAACTCATAAAGGAATGTGACCTTTGTCTATGACCAAAGACACCAAGAATCCTTTCTAAAAAGCGCACAGTAGACTACCAGAAAATACAGCCTCAGATGTACTTTAAAAAATCAAGGATTTTAATATGAAAAGAGGTCCTATAAAAATCAGTAAGAAAATAAATACATCAGTGACAAAAAGCCAAATTAAAAATGGGTCAAGGATCTAAACATTTGTTTCACACAAGAATAAACAAAAGTGGATAAGGAAGTTAGAAAAAGGTGTTTGTCTTTTTCACAATGACAAGTGTGCACATTGAAATAAAGACTGTGCCTCTGCAGATTAGAATGTGCTAAAACCCAGGGGTGTGGGTATGAGAAAATGGGACCTTCTGTACAGTATTGGGGGATATCTAAACTGGTACCACTTTTTAAGGAAGGCAATTTAGCAGTATTTATAAAAGTGTTTTTTGTTTTTTAAAGATTTTCTTTATTATTTCCAAAGAGAGGAAGGGAGAGAGGCAGAGGGAGAGAAACATCAATGTACGGTTGCCTTTCACCTGTCTCCAGCCATGGACCTGGCTGGAGACCTCACCCGAAATCTGGCCATGTGCCCTGGCTGGGGAATCGAACCAGCGACCTTTGGGTTCGCAGGCCAATGCCTTATCCACTGTGCCACCAGCCAGGGCTCTATAAAAGTTTTAATTACATAACTCTGACTCAGCAATCCCCCTCCTAGGAATATCTTTCAGAAATAGCCACACATGTGCCCCTAAACAGATGTCAATTGTTGAGAAGCATATTATACTTAAATCAGAAACTGCCTGCATTTCCTTCAATAGGAGGTTATGGGTAAATATTACATTCTGTGCAGTGGAATTCCTGCATTAATTTAGAACGAACAGAACTCTATGCAGTGATCTGGAACGATAACCCTAATATCTTGGCAAGAAGCAAAAAAGCAAGTAGCACAAACTACTTATGGCCGAATAACCCTGTTTTTATAAAACAATTGCCTGTACGAGTTACCGGTCTATATAACAATAATGTCTCACAATTATACAAGCCAGCACCATGGAATTATTATTGTTCCTGCATCTATAGATGAAGGGACTGAGACCAGAGTGGTTAAGTAACTTGCCCCAAGTGGCACAGCTTGTCTATTGCAAAGCAGGGATTTGAATGCCAGTAGCCTGCGTCCACAACTGGAACACTTGCTTACTTTGGCTTCGAAGGCCCAAAATACTTCTTTTAACAGTGGTGGCCTCTCAAAGCAGCACTGGAGAGGCCGGACTTGCTTTTTAATAAATATTTTTAAAAAGGGGATATTAACAAACCTGAACTGGTAAAAACGGCTTATCAAAAGGTCCAGTTTCCTGCGGACTGCTTCCTCAGCAACAGCCCCTCTCTCAGCTGTAATTCATGCAACCGATATCTGCAGAGTAATAAATAACACACTTCTGCTACTATTTCCTGATGCATTACCCTTGGACAGTCTCTATGGACTTCTGTAAGTTCTGGGAAAAAGAAAACTCAGCTCAACTTTGTGTTTCCTTTTTCTGTGACTGCGCTTTTGCTGCTCTGACTCTAGGCTGGACGCTGGGCTGGGCATGTGACCATTGTGCTGCCAGAAGTAGGCCCACTGAGGCTAAAAGAGACTTGCCCAAGGCCACTGCAAGTCGGATACAAGAGGGACTGGACCCTTGTCTGCGTGTCTCCAGGGACCAGCTGTGTCTGTGACACCTGTAGCCTACCTGTCACTCTGGCAGGGTCAGGGTGAGGTGGCCCCAGGCCCCCCACTGCTTGGAGGCAGCAGCTGTTTGCGGAGCTGCTGGGGCAGCAGCCCTCATGGTATCTGGCCACACAAGGGCTTCATTCTCCAGGGCCGATGGGCCTGGCCTTTGACCCTTTGGGCTCTCTGCCTTCCAAGACCCCACCCCTGCCCCACACCTCCAGGGGAAAGGCTGAGCCACTGACTGAGGCCAGTGGAAAGTTGGGAAGAAAGCTTCACCCTCTGCTTTTCCTAACCCTGGACTCACCTAGTGGGACTGGCTCGAAAACAAATGACCAAAGCTGGGCACCACCTCAGGCCAATTAACTCAGAGACCACAGGGGACGCCCAGCACCTAGATGGAGAGGAGCCCAGAGAGGACGGGCCTTGGCTGCGTCCCACAGCGGCTGTGGGAGGAGCGCATAGGGGTCTGGGCCTGCAGGCAGCAGTCTGAGGGGGAGTGATAAGGAAACACAGGGCCCAGGGCTTCACGGCTGTGGGAGGAGAGGGTGGGACAGCCCAGCAGAGGGAATGGTATGCGGAGGAGGCAGCAGAACGGGTCCTGTGTGTGAGATGTGGGGATGGCCTTCCTGGCAGGACCTAGTGCGACAAAGATAGGAGGGGAGGGGGCAGAGGCAGCCCTCTCTCCAGTCACTTAGTTCTCAGCAAGAGCTGCATGTGGGTGCGGCGGGTGCCCTGACCTTTCAGGGATGTGGGTGGGTGAAGAGCCTGAGGGCAGGGCTCTGAGGGAAGGCATGGAGGAGGCATGTCGGGGTGTAGGCGGGGGTGGGGAAATGTGACCACGAAGTCCCCAAACCCAGGGCAGCCCCTGCCCTGAATCAAAACTTAGCAGTGTCTGCACCCCCAGCCCCAACTGGTGGACACTTCATTCTGGCTGACAGGAGATGGGGCATCATGTGTGCAAACCTGGCTGCTAGGGGACCAGGACCCCAGGGAACAGGCAGATGGCGGGGTGGGGGGCAGGTAGGTTGGCACAAAGGGGCCTCTCCAGGCTTGCCCTCTGCCTGTCTGCTCCTCAGGTCTCCTTGGGAGAACCCGGGGTCAGGCCATGGGTTGGGGAGGAGCCTGGCACAATTTCTGACCCCTGCTCAGTTCCAGCCTGCTCCATCCTAGGTGGGCTGAGGCACCCCAGGGCTCTCAAGCCCCAGATACTCTGGGGTGCCCTGAGGACTCAGCCTGGCCAGCACAGGCCTTCCGCCCTCAGAGCTGACAGGCCCGGGCTCGGTGCTTTGCAGGCCCCTAATTCCTGCAAGGCTGGTGGGCACTGGGCCCACTCAGAGAGAGGGCACTGGGGTGCAGGGGGCTTACCTGTGAGTGACCTCTCAGGTTTGGGGCTCTCGTCCACCAAGCTCTCTTGCCCCTCAGTGGGGCGGGGGCTCCTGGGCCAGGCCAGGCTCTGTTCTGGGTGTCCCCATTTCAGACCCCACCCCACTGCTGCCCAAAGCCTCCAGGGACCACAGAGAGAGCGAGGCCGCTTGCGTGGGGAGAAGCCTAGCTCAGTCCCTCCCTGGCTGTGTGGACTTGGGTGTCTGCCTCGGCTTCGTCGTCTGGAAAAGTAGGTAACGATAGTATGCATCTGTGGGTGCATTGTGGGGGTGAAGGGGTGACTGTAGTGAAGTGTTTGGAACAGCCTGTGACCCGTATAAATGTAGCCTTACCATGACCTCCCTTTGGGTATATGGGTGACCTTGGTCACATGGCTACACTTAGCTGCAAAGAAAATCAGGAAATGATGTCTCTATTTTTCTTTTTTTTTTCATGGTTGCGTTTCACCTGCCTCCAGCTACCTGGCTGGAGACCTGGCTTGTTAACTGGTTATGTGCCCTGACTGGGAATCAAACCAGTGACCTTTGAGTCCACAGGCCGGCACCTATCCACTGAGCCACCAGCCAGGCCTCTCTGTGTAGGGGCAGGGCTATGAGGCCAGCTGAAAAGCGGAGGCTCTAGTCCTCTGGAAGAAGTGCACATCGGGCCACACCCAAGGCATTTGAATGGATCCCTCGAGTGCCTGCTTCAGGTCCTGGGTGGTATCTGACCCTACACAGGTTTTGGTTGATCTTAAAGGGTTTTAAATCCACTTGAAAACTGAAGATCAGGGTACACTGGGCCCAAATCCCCTCAAGTGACAGTTGGCTGGAGCTGGGCAGTGGTCCCCAAAATGGCCTGTACTCTTCCCTTCACCCCAGTCCTACACCAGCTGCTCCATGTTGCCTCCCACCTAACCCCACCTCTGTCTTGCTCTCAAGAGCTTGGCCTGCCTGGCCCTGGTGGGTGCCACAGTTTGTCACTTCTGCCCTAGACTAGCCATCAGCTTCTAAAGTCAAGGAGCTGAGGCTCAGGGGGAAAAAGGGACTTGTCCAAGGTCACCCAGTGAGCCTGGATCAAAGTGTGGCTGCCAGCTCCACCCTGCAAACTCAGCTCGTGTGCCTCCTGTCTCACTGGCCATGCCAGGGTCAGCCAGGTGCCCATGTGCCCAGGGGGTGTGGCCCAGTGGCCCAGACAGTAGGCACTGGCTTCAAATCTTGGCCCTGCCATTTCCCAGGGCAAGTAACAGCTGCTCTGAGCCTCCTGCTTTGTTTTGCTTTGACTATGACTATGTGACACAGGGTCACAGGAGGATTAAAGTGAGGTGCATGGCATCTTGGCCTTCTTAAATTTTGCACTCCTTCAGCACATCCCTCAATCCACCCTGCGCAGGACATACTCGGTATTAGGACAGGAGTTCAGAGACAAGTTGAAACCAGCTTGGAAGGGTGTGGCAACCCCTTTTGTGTGAAATTCAGACTCTCCTCCCTGGGGCCTGTGGCAGGAGAGGGTGAGCACTGAGGGGGACATCTGTGTCAGCTGCAGAGGCAGACCTGTGTCTAACAGGTGCCGGGCTGCCCTGGAACTCAGTGCCCTCTCTCTGACTTGGGGGTCATGACCGGCCGCCTCCTCTTTCCTTAGCAGGAGCCCTGGCTCTATTTCGAGTGTTCATATGAGTGGGCATAACCTCAGAGGGCACTTGCTAGGTCTCAGCTTTTCAAATGCTGCACCTTCAAGAAGTGTCATGCTTCAGGCCAGCCACAGCATCCGGGGACCTGCGGCCACCACACCCCTTCTTGCCACAGCTATACATTGGGTTTCAGCTTCTATTTAGGCTATTAGGTTTGGTTTTGTTTAATTTTTATGGCACAAAGGAGAGGAGAATAGACACAATGGAAATAATCCTAAAATGGAAAGACGTAGCCGCAATCCTCGCAGGTGGCTTAGCTTTCTAATAGCACTGCTTTGGGGCTTGTCATATAAAGCCAGGTGCTTTCTGGGGTTGATCGCACGACCCCGCGGTGAGGTGGGAGCAGGTCGCACGTGGGGAAACAAGCACCCAGCTGGCATGTGGGAGAGCTAGGACCCGGACCGGACCCACTCACATTCGCCCACGCCTCACGATGGCCTCCTGTCCCCACCTCCCTGCATCCTTGCATCCTTAGGCCCGACCCAGAGAAACCAAGTCCAGAGCGTTTCTGAATGGCCCCTGGCTCAGAACAGGAAACAGACCCTGGGGACATGTGGAGACATCCCCTTTATTCCCTGCTTATTGTCACGGAATTTAGCATTTAGAAACATTTTTTGAATCATGACTGTATGACCATGAGGTGCAGGTGGCCTGCTGTCCCACTTTGCCAGGGATGGAGGCACTTTCAGTGCTAAAGCAGGGACAGTCCCAGGCAACTAGAGATACTGGGTCACTCCCGGGGACAGAGCTTGAGCGTGCTTTCTGAGCCATTTCCTGGAGCCAGGGCACATCTCTTCCCAAATCCACATTCAATACATGCCTTTGAAACTAGCCGTGGTGGGGCTATTTACCCCACGGGAATCTGCAAACGCTACAAATCGGGCATCGATTTTTATTATTTTCTGGTTGTCTGGAGAGACGTAAGGAAGTGGTGGAGAAAATGTTAAGAAAACACATTCAGCCCAGGGTGTCATATCTGCAGTAGTGAAATCATGAATAGCACACACACACGCACCCAGAGGCAAAGCTGAAAACTATTGTCTCATTCCGGGACGTATTCAGAAGCTATTGTCTGAGTCAGTGAGGATTCCAGGATTTGAAAACTGGTATCCAATTCAGCACAAGATCCCGCAAGCGAACAAGTGAACAAGTGAGCGGGTAAAGTTCCAGCCTACGCCTTTGTCCTTTTTTACATTTGTCTTACTGGTCACTGTAAATGAGAGCGTAAGGCAGTGCTCAGGCCGGCACAATGCTCAGCGAGCCACTGTTCACCATTTAGCGGCTCTCCACTGGCGAGTGGCAGGGCCTGGACCGAGGGGCTCAAGCCTACCAAGGGCTGACCAGTGGATGGACAGACAGACTGCCTGGTGAATGGATGGATGCCCGCCGTCCAGCTCTGTGGGAAGCAGCTGTTGTGAGTGGACTAGAGTGTCTCCCTACTGGAGGGTGGGGGGCCAACCCACTCTCTGCCCTGGGAGATGTCTGCAGGGCTCCTGCTTGGTGCCCGGTTGCCTCTGTCTAGGGGACCCTGTGGTGTTAACATCTGATTTCCTGACCAGGCCTGGCCTATGGTGCAGCTTGACTTGGCCTTGGCCATTAGCCAAACTTACCAGCTGCCTCTTTCTTCAACACTCTGAGCTCATTCCACTCTCTGAAACTTTGTACATGCTGTTCCTCCTGCCTGGTGTGCTGTGCCCCAGGCAGACTTGTTCCACGTCTGGCTCCTCCTCATTCATCAGGATCTTGTTACAAATGTTGTCTCCTCCAAGAAGGCTTCCCTGATTACATGGCTAAGTAAAGCAGGTTCTGTATTGCATGGGCCAGCTTCACCCCTTTGTTTCTCAATTTGCTTTCTTCATTGCCTTTACATTGTACGTAATTATTTGTCTTCATACTTATTGAATTAATTGATTAATGAATTATTTCATTGATTTTTGTTTTTAGTCCTCACCCTATCAAGCTAAAAGCTCCATGAAGGCGGAAGTGGTATCTGTCTCCCAGAGCCCAGTGTAAGGCCTGGCACTTCGAGAGCACTTGGAAAATGTTTGTTGAATCAGTCAATGAAATACATTTACTGGGACACTGCATAACAGAGACATAAATCATGGTTCAACAGAGAGTGCCTTCAGACCCTGCCTCTGCAATTATTGACCACGCCCTCTGGGAGAGGTGACTCAACCTCTTTGGGCCTCAGTCTCCCCATCCGTACCAATAGCACCCCTTTATAGGATTGTTACGGGGATTAAATAAAGTCAGTCTAGGTGGAGTTTAAGGAAAAGGCCTGTTACAAATGAGGCACCCAAGGGACTTAGCAGTTAGTATTCTTGCAGGTAAAGAGCTGCAGGACTTTTGAGGTCCAGAGGCTGACTTCCTACAGGGTGGGAAGGAAGGGATAACTCCAAGAGACTTTCTTGGAAGATGGGGCATTTGAACTGGGCTATATGGTGGTGGTTGGATTCTCTAGGCAGAGGTGGAGGTGGGGAGATCAGGAAAGAGAGGGGCCCTCCCATCTGCACACAACACCTGGGACCAGTCAGGTGTCCTCTCTGTTCTAGGCCCGCAGCTGCCTGTCCCCAGGTTAGCACCCATTTTGTGCTTGGTGGCTAAGTCAGCAGTACTGACTCAGAGGAGACGGAGGTGGGGGGATGTGGTGGGGGGTGGCGGTGGCAGGGGAAGGAGGTGCAGAATTGACTGAAAATGCCTCAGAAGGAGGTCAGTTGCCAAACCTGGTAGACAACAGTCAACTCAAAATGGGGCAAACCTGGAGGGGACCCCTGGCACTGTACAGGGCCAGCTGTCGTGGTGTCACAAAATGCCAAGGATGTAGCCTGATGCCACTGACTCATGTGGGCTCGGGTAAGTTGCTTTGACTCTCCTTGTCGGTAAAATGGGGGAAGGCACACCTCCAAGTCGCTGGATGGGTAAAATGAGACCCTTGGTTGGCACAGTGCATTTCAGAGCGGTTCCCTTGTGCAATTCATGTGAAAATATGGAAGGAGGGGCTTTCTTATCATCCCCATTTCACAGATGGGAACTCGGAGGCTCAGAGAAGGGCTCTGGCCTGCTCAGACATGCTCACCAGTGAGTGGCAGGTTCAGGACTAGACAGGCACCTCTGATCCCCAGGTAGGGCGCAGATGGATGACCAGGTACAGACAGAGCCTAGAAGGCGAGTGTGACCAAGCAAGCAGAGGGTGAAGATTAAGTGAACTCCTTGTGGGAAGCAGAGTGATGACCTGGGCTACATCTCCTTCTCTTTTCTCAAGAGGGGGAGCCCCTCCCTGCACAGGGAGGATGGTGGGGCTGATCTCAGGGCTGGCTCCAGGGCTGTGGGCTTGTGGGCTTGTATGCCCACATCTAGGTATGGAGATCACCTGCTTCCAAATGTGGCCCCAATGAAGGAAGGTTTACCGACTATTCCGATGGAAGGAGCAGACGCTAATTCCATTCAACAAAGCAGCAACACTAGAGGAGGCCAGGGGAGCTTTAAAAGACCGGTGATTTCAATCCCCCTCTGCATTTGGACACAGCAGCAAACAATTCCTGAGTCCTCATCGAGTGCCAGCCACCGAGGGAAGTGCTCCAGCATTTTCTCATTAATCTCAACATCCTGGGCAGATATGCCACCACCCTCATTTTGCTGGGAAGCAAACTCGGGCTAAGGAAGGTAAACTGCCTGGCAAATAGAGCCGGGATTCCAATCAGCAAACACCCCCTCCCCCCCATTAAAAAATATGGCCCCTGCTCTGGCCGGGTGGTTCAGTTGGTTGGAGCCTTGTCTATACATCAAAAGGCTGTGAGTTGGATTCCTGATCAGGACACGAACCTAAGCTGTGGATTTGATTTCCAGTGAGGGTGTGTGCGGGAGGTGGTAGAGTTCTCTCTCTCTCAAATCAATAATCAAATCCTTGGGTGAGGAGTTAAAAAAAAAAAGGACTCCTGCCCATAGGAGTCGAGGTCCTGAATGAGGGGACCTAGAGACCCAGCTCCCTGCCCCACCAATGCTGTTTTGACACCCGCTCTGGCAGGGCACTTTCCTGCCCCGTTCCTCCCTCTGATCGGCAAGCAGGGCAAAGGCACGTGTTTGCTAATTCCATAGGTGAGCTGGGGTGCCAGGGCTAAGCACCCCTTCCAGTGTGCCCTGCAAGGGACGGTTTGTGTTTTGTTTACCACTCTGTCCCCAGTGCCTAGAACAGTCCCTGGCACACAGCAGACCCTCAATAAACACTTGCTAAATGCATGATGACTTCGTCCGCTTGTCCATCTGTCCATCCAGCCATCCTCCAGTCCTTCTTCCTACCTTTTCTCCTTAACCCACCAGTCACCCAGACTTCCCCTGCACCAGGCCCTGGGCTGGGGCTTGCGTTTGGTAGGGGACCCAGATAAGGAAGACATAACGCTGACGCTGGGGGATGGGTCCCGAGTGACAGGAACCTGGGGAGCCTCTGGAGACATCCGGGTTGGGGGAAGTGTCCCAGAGTACACAGAGACTCAGTGCCTTGCTGGGGCCCGCACCCGCCGGGCACAGGTTTTGTGAAATGGACCTGTGGCTTTTAGCAAGAAGTAGTGGCTTGGTTCTCAATGCTGGGGGACCTAGGGTAGGGGCGGTTATCAGAAGCCTCCTGGGGGAACAGGAGCCTGGGTGTGAGAACTTTGCAAAAGTCCCTCTGGAGAAGCGTGGGTTTGTCGGGGCCTGGAGGTTGGCACCAAGGATGGCCAGGCAGGGCAGGGGGCAAATGGTCCAGAAGGAGGCTGGGAGGGGTGTGGCCAGTGTTTTCATGGGGCCCTCTGGGGTGAGCAGAATCTGCCTGGACCATTCCCTTTTGCACCCCCTGGAATACCTGGAGCAGCTGCCCCGGTCTCTGTCCTCACCCTGTGTCTCTGCTCTCGGTGTGTGTCCTGCAGGAGGCTGGGTGTTCTGAGAGCAGGCACCAGGGCCCCCCACAACCCGCCACCATTCCCTGCTCCCCTGAACACACCTCCTGCCTCCAGCCATCTGGGGCTGCTGCCTTGTTTGTATTGCAGGCAGGTGATTCTGCGCCCAGCCCAGGGAGGAGGCAGGAGGGAACTCGCAGGGTTGATAATTACACATGGGGAGCAGCAACCCCCCAATTTCCCTGGAGGATTATGGTGAGGGGTGCGGGGTGCTGCGCACCCAAGGGGCCAGGGCCGTCAGCTGCTGCATGGAAACCTGGGAACGAGAGAGGGAGGCGGCAGCCGTGACTGTGGAGCCGGCCGGAAATGGTGCAAGAGGACAGGTGGGGCCTCACGTGAAACCTGGACAAGTTCAGACTAGGAGCCGGGAGCCAGGAGCCGTGGGAGGAGGTGGAGGAGGAGGAGGCGGCTCTGCACAGTCAACATGAGCAGGTAGGACTCGGGCAACTGGGGTGGAGAAGGGGGTGAGAAAGGTCGGCCAGGGGTGACTCCCCAGTCTGGCCCACTTGACCTCGCCCGGCTGTAGGTCTGGTTCAGCGACCCGACGGCCTGTGTGAAGCCTGCGTGGGGCCTGCTCAGGGCTCCGGGCTGACGGGGGTGCCCTGGCTGTCCTGGCGCTGCCCCTAGTTGCCCTGCCTCTGAGCTGGGCCTGTTCACGGGGCGGCCCAGGGGGGCCCAGGGGGGTGGGCCGTGCTCCCAGCACCCAGATGAGGGGACGGCAGGTGCTCGAAGGCCAGGGTGAGTCTGCGCGCGCTAAGGGCCGAGCCCGTGACCGCTTGGGTCATCCCCCATGGCCCGAGCCTGCTTCCTGCTGGATCCCAGGGTAAACCGGTTTGGGAGCAGGCTGGCCTGGGTTGTTTAACTTTTGACCAAGAGGAGAGAGGCAGCCTCCCCTGCTCAGCTGCGTGGAAGGGGCAGGCTCCAGGCCCAGGGTCGTGTCTGGGCAGCCCAGGGTCCTTCGGGCTCACTGCAGCCCCTCGCCCACAGCACAGCCGTCCAGCCCTGGCTGCGAGAAGGCGAGAGGCGGGAGGCGAAAGTCAACCGCTTCCCGACTGGCAGCTCGTCCTCTCTGGGCCAGGCAACTGTGACGAGACTCCTAAAGTGGCCAAGGACACCCCAGGACAGGGGGCCATCGTGGAGGAAAGGGCCCAACCCTGCCACTGCCTCCGCTGGGCTCTGGGCTGGGCCCTGCTTTCCTCTCTGCTTCCTCATCTACCACGAGGTGGGTGGACGTGGATGGTGGCCTGGAACAGAGGCGGGAGCAGCCATTCCCTCAATCGCAGGCCCAGCTCCCCTCTCCACCCCCACCCTGACCCCTGCAATCCGTCTCCTGGCCCCACCTGTCTGCCACACAGAGGAGGGTGGCTGGAGTTGCCAGGCCGCTGGAGCCCCACCAGCTCCGCCCCCACGCTGGCTCCCAGGGGTGTATGGGCAGCCACAGGGCCCCCTTGTACGTTCCCTCTGTTAATTAGGCCGCCCCTGCTAATGAGTAGCTATCATCCTTTCTCCATTACGCCTCCAAAGCCATCTGCGCCCCAGCACTTAGCAGGAGACCCCGGGGCGCCCTGGCTGCCGGGGTGAGGGCATGTGCTCCTGGGTGGCACGCTGGGGTGAGCCTGGGTGCTCCATGGGCTTTCCACAAAGTACGCCCACTTCCAACTCCTTATTTACCAAAAGAGGAGTGAGTGGTGGCAGCCCTGGTTTTCAGGTAGGGACACTGAGGCTCCCTCTTTAGGACTCCCTAGGTGGTCTCCTGCAGCCCACATGTCAACGCAGCTCTTTGCTGGGCACCCATTGGTGTGCGTGCGTAGAAGAAGGGGTGGGGCACGTGGGGACACCAAAGTCAAGACTCTGAGCCCTGTGGACCCTGGGGCAGTCAAGTGAAATGGCACATTGTCACCTCCAGACAAAGTGAAGGCTGCCATCTCTGCATACTGCGTTGCTGCCTGGTGGGGGGTCCCTGAACCTTCCTGGGCCTCGTTGGCCTAGTGACAATGCCTCTCGACCTTACCAAAGACCCCTGGACCAAGTCTTGGGCATCTGAGCCGAGGAAGCCGCTGGGACAGACACAACCGTGGTGACACCAGTGGCAGCTGGCAGGGCCTGTCTGGGACCTCGGGGCCAGGGAGGGAGGCTGTGATGGAAGCGGTAGAAGCCTCTTCACTTCCTGCGTCAGGGGATTTGCATTTAGAAGATCCTGGGAGAGTGGCAGCGCCTGCTATTGTCTGACCTGCCAGGCAGGCTGGTGTCACCATTTCACACCTGAGGAAACGGGAAAGGCTGGGACAGGGACAGCCCCAACAGCTCCAGGATGCTAGGTCCCATGCTGCGCTATTTTCTGGGTTTGGGGGAAATGCTGGGAGGAGCTTAAGTGGATCCCTTTTAGGTGGATCGACGGGCAGTTTGGAGCTTCCCAATCACAGGGTCTCCGCTTAGGCCTGAGCAGGGTGCCCAGGGAAGACCAGTCCTGTCACTGCCACACCCCTAGGAGGGGCTGCACTTGTGCTTCAGGGGCTGAGCCCACCCAGCTCCAATCTCCTGAGCATGTACAGAGGGCTAGAGCCTCACCTGAGAAACCCAGGCCCCTGGACGCACCGCCCTGCCCCTGCTTCCCAGGACAGGGGCAGCCCAAGCTGACCAGCATGAGGATGGAGAAAGGGCTTGTGGTCAATCTTTGTTGGGCCCATTCTTGCCCTGGGCTCAGGGACTTCGGGAGGCTGGGAGGCAGGAATGTGGCCACGATGACCTTCCAGGCCTGTTCTGGCTGGATCCAACCTTCTTGCCAAGAACATGTGGGGGCTGCGCTGAGGTCAGACATTCCGTCATGTGTGGAAAATGGGGCGGCTGCCCTGTCTACCTTCTATCTCCGGTAGCTGGGCACCCAGGCATGCCCGCCTCCTGGGGAGGTCGGCAAGGGTGGCCTTGGGAGAGCCTTAGATAGCCTGAGCTCTATCTAAGGACCTGTAGTCTGTAGCTCCCCCCTCCCTGCAGGGCAGGAATAGGGGGACTATGGAGCGGGTGATGTCTGTCTGCCTGACTGTCTGGGCTGGGCTGGGCCCAAGGTCACTTCTTGTTGGCAAGTGGTCAAGATGCCACTGGGACCAAGAAGGGGGAAGAAATTAGCCTTCAAGCCAGATCCTGCCTCAAATCCTGTGTGACCTTGGGCTGGCAGCCCTCCCTCTCTGAGCCTCAGTTTGCTACTCTAGCAGAGAGGGCAAAACTTTCTAGACAGGGTGGAGGGGAAAAGACCAAGTCATTTGCCTTCCCCCCAGTCAGTGTCAATAGGGGCACCTTCAGGGGAAGGAATAGGTACAAGTCAGTGCTGGGGACAGGTGTTGACACAGGAGCCTGACTGGCATCAGGGAGGGACTTCCTCACAAGCCGCAGGGCTTTGGAAACCTGATCCAGGTAAATGTGGGCAGGGCCCCTGCCTGGGCTCAACCCCGTAGGGTGCCAGTGAGATTGCGTCTGCCCTTGGAGCTCCAAATAAGGTCTCAGAAAACTGGCTTGGCCCTGGCATAGATCTGTGCCACCGTTGGAGCCACACCAACCTCTTGTACCCCAAGCCTGGGCTTGAATCGCTATTAGACTTGTTCTATTTTAATGGCTGACGGTCCCTCCTGCTCTCCCCGATTCATGGATTTGTTAGGCTCCCTGCTTCTTCTCCAGCTGGGGGATGAGTGGAGGGTGGGGGCGGGAGGCCTAGGGCACAGGGCACACAGCTCCCTTTGTGACTGTGGCTGAGTCACATGGGCAATGCCAGCCCCTGGGCCCTGGGGCGGGTGTGATGGGAGATGGTGGTAATGTGGGGCTGGGCTGCCCCCACGTCTGTGGCCAGGAAGCTTTCCCACGGGAAGGAATGGGGAGGTGGCAGGGAGCACTGGCTGCACTTGGTCTGGGTCCCAGGAGCTGGGTTCAAGGGCTGGCTTGGCTGTGGACGTGTTGTGAAGCTTTGGAAAGGTTCTCTGTCTGAGCCTCAGTGTCCATCTCTGTGAAATGGGGGCAATCATTCCAACTGTTTTGCAGAAGGGATACTAGATAGGAAAGGGCTTTGTGCACTGTGGAGTGCTGGGCTTTTTGGCATTTGTGCTGACTTTATTATCATTGAAACCAAACCAAAACGGAGGTTTGGCTGCCCGTCACCACAAAAGCCAAACCCATGAAACACATGCTGGTGCCAAAGGAAAGAGGCTTTACTCAGGTGCGGCATGACCTGGGAGAATGACGGACTCCCATCTCAAAGCCCACCTCCTCTTTCTGCCATGGAAAAGTCCAATTGTCCTCATCAGTAAGCCCAGGACAAAAGCCTGTGTCCAGAGTTCCTGCTCCATTTTAAAGCGCAGTCCTTTGGAGCCTGAGGGCAGCTGCTTAGCAGTCTCGGTCCCCATCCAGGTAGCTGGGCTTGCCCCCAGCTGCTGTCTGCTTCAGGTTCCCTCCTGGACCCTGTGTGTGGAGCCCACACGGCTGCTGCAGCCGCAGGGTGGCATGCTCATCACCTGGTGGACCACAGAGTGAGAGAGGCTCCCTCCTGGAGGCCATGGAGCTAAGGCACTGGGCTCGTCTTGAGCCAGGGAGCTTCCTGGTTCCCCTGGGATTATATTGGCTTGGGTGTGGGACAGACCAGGGGCTTTCTCAGGGTGGCCAATCAACGTCTCAAACCTTCGTGTGCTTTGAGTGGGTCTACCTCCCAACTAATCTCTTCCTGTCTTCTGACAGGTCTCTTTGGTCCAGCCCCTCCCCCTGTGCCGTTGTGACTTTGATGGCACCTGTGCCTGTGTTCTCATAGTACAACCCGCAGTCTGGTACTGGATGGGGGAGGGTTTTTTTTAAACTTTATTTCATTATTTTTAGAAAGAGGGGAAGGGAGAGAGGCAGAGAGGGAGAGAGACATCAATGTATGGTTGCGTTTTACCTGCCTTCAGCCACAGACCTGACTGAAGACCTGGTTTGCAACCTGGTTATGTGCCCTGGCTGGGGAATCAAACCTGTGACCTTTGCGTTTGCAGGCTGGCACCTTACCCACTGTGCTACCAGCCAGGGCTTATTTTATTTATTTTTTAATTTAAAAAGATTTTATTTAGTATTTTTCAGAGGGGAAGGGAGAGAGGGAGAGAAACATCAATGTGTGGTTGCCTTTCACCTGCCTCCAGCTACAGACCTGGCTGGAGACCTGGCTTGCAACCTGGTTATGTGCCCTGGCTGGGAATCGAACCAGTGACCTTTTCATTTGCTCAGGGTAAGGGCCTCCCCCATCACCATCTTGGCCAATGGGGAAGACTCCCCGGCCCTCCGATGTCATGATGACGTTGGCTTAACATTTGTTGAGCATCTACTGTGTGCCAGGCATGGTGCTCAGTGATTTGCAAGGCCACTCAGCTCGCAAGGAGAGAAGCCTGGACTGGAAGTACTCTTATCCAATAAAAACTCACCTCCAAGCAAGCAGTGGCTGCCCGTGACCCTCCCCACAGGCGGCCCGGCTCCGCTGGTCGCAAGGCTGGCTTATACACTCTGGCCGGAGGCTTAGAGATGCAGAAGGGAGAGGCCTCCAGGACCAAGGCTGTGTCCTCCCTCTTGCCCAGGCCTCTGTCACAGTGGGCACCATGGATCACCCATTGTCTTACCCCTGTCCTGCGGCCCACACGGGCACCCAGATCTCCCACCTCCCTGGTGGCCCCCTTACTGTCTCATTTACAGGGGTTTACAGGTAAACTCCTCACAGATACATCAGGGGTGCTCATTTGTGCCTGGGCCCAGAGCTGTCCATATGTGGCCTCATTTATGAGCACTGGTGGTGCTGTTATTGCTCCCAGTTGAGCCACCCAGCCGGCACAGCTGGAAGGAGAAGCCACTTGACCTGAGTCCAGAGCATGGGCTTCCAACCGCTCAGCAGCATGGCCCCCTCTCATCTGTCCTTCAAAATGAAAGCCTTTCTTCACTCGCCACCTTGTCCCGGGCCACTGTTACTTCCTGTAGTGCACATCAATGTTTCCCTCCCTCTCTTTCCCTCTCTCTAAAAGTAAATAAGTAAAATCTGTAATGAAAGTGTGTGGCTCTGGGGCCAACACACTCCGTTCAAATGCTGGCTCTGTCCCTGGAAGTCAGGGGCAAGCCCCTCACCCTCTCTGTGCCTCTGTCCCTGTTCTGTGAAGTGGGGGTCGTGACTGTTATGAGAACCAGAGGAGGTGATGAAATATGAAAAACCTAGAAGGACCTAGAAGGTTAGACCCCACACATCAGGAGGCCGGCCACATACCAGCTGTGTGACCTTGACTGCATTACTTTGTTTCTAACATACCAGGGGGACCCCAGCCGCAGGACTGGCAGGATGTAGTGAGAACCACCCACGTAAAATGGAGGGAGGGCCTTACACAATGAACCCTATCGGCCTGGCAGCTGTCCCCAGTTCTATTATCAGGACGAATGGTATTATGATTAATGATGATTTATTTGGATTTTTTCCTTTGACTCCCAGGGCCTTCTAGGAGCTCTCTGGTGCCAATAACTGACTCCCTGGTATCACCCTGAGGTGAGTCACACTTGGAGCTGGGGCCTGCCTCTGGAGTCTGCCACAGTGTCCTGCACATAGTAGGTCTCTGAGAAGCCTGATGGTGAAAGGGCAGCCAGAGCTTGGCTAGCCAACTGCTGCCCTGGCCAGGCTGCCTTGTAGACCTTTCCTATGTGGCCAGAGTGACAGTTGGCTGCAGGTCTTGTGACCTTGCTTGGGCATTCAGCACGGCAGAACCCGGCCATGTAGAGAGAGAGGCACCTCCAGCTCTGCGTCTGTGCCCAGCTGGTCAGCACCCTCTGGGGGAGTGTGGTTGAGGGGACTGCTGCCCTGCGGGCCTGGACCACAGCGAACAGCCTGAGGCTGCCCCACCCAGCAGGTGGCCCAGCCCTGAGGGACAGACATTCCGGAAACTGAGGCTTAGAGGTGGTAACTTGCCTGGGGACATGACATGTAAGGGACTCCCTATCCTTTCCCTGGTAGCTTCATTGCGGTCCTTCCTCCCTGCAGTCAGATTTAAGCAGAGGAGTCTGATTTAGAGGAGGGACCTGCAGGACCCTGGGCATGTGCTCTGGGTGGCTGCCACTCCGAAGCCCAAGAGGCGGCCTGTGTGGGGGATCAGGAGAGCCAGTGTGGCCCCAGGCCCCCGGGCTCCGTCCCGACCTCACCACTTCCAGCTGTGTGACTTGGCAAGTTCATTCCCTTCTCTGAGCTTCACTTCTGTCTTGTGCTCTCCCTTCCTCATCACCACATTCATAGCAAACATTTTTGCAGGCTCACCAAGCAGCAGGCACTCACTGGTCTGAGCTACATGCCAGCCCCTGCCCCCAACCCAACTGTCTCGTGGTGCTGTGGCAACAGCTTGAGGGAAAAGTCAGGAATGGAGTCAATGGTCAGTAAGCGTAATCATCATCATCATCATCACTGTTGTTGTCATCACTGATCCTCATAATGTGAAATTGTTTCAGGAGAGACTCTCTGGAACTCGGCTCTTCTTGCCAACCGGGTAACCAATTACAGATCAGCGAGTCTATTGTCCCGCAAGCAAGCAGGGTTTGTTGGTGCTATGTTCCCCTGGACACAATGGCCTTGCTGAGGTGGGCGGGGGAGAAAGTCACAACAAGAAGGCAAGGACAGGGGTAGGACAGGGGCACAAGACTCCCAGCTAGGGTGGCCTGAGACCAGGCAGCCAGAGAGAGTGAGTGAATCCTTTGGCTTGAGGACTTAATACAGTTGTGGGATGGGAGAAGGTGAAGAAGTTACATATTAATGGACAGGTAAAGGTGCTGCCAGCTTTCCTGGTGGAGACTATGAATACCCAGTGGTGTTAATGGGCTTCTTCCTTGGGGTAAAAACACAGTTTCAAAGGCCTTTCCCAGGTAGTGGAGCCAGGACATAGAATTGCAAGGACTTCCTCCTCCTGTGCTAAGGTAGCGTTTCTTGTGATGTTGGAACACCTGGCTCAGGTGATATTATTGGACCAGGCCCGGGACTCCTGAGTTAGCAGGTAAGACGTGTCTTGCTCGTCCTCCCTGCCTTGGTTGACTGTCCATCCTACCTAACAGAATCCTGACAGCACCCGTGCTGGGCAATCATTGGTCCCCTTGTAGGGATGAGGGGAGGTGAGAGTCCCCACCCGGCAGAGCCATGTGAGCCCAGAACCTCAGCAGGGGGAGTGAGCCGCTGACAGGGGCCGGGGGCCAGGAAGGAGATGGGGGCATTGGCCCATTTTCAAATTGCTCTCTGCGTTTTTGGAGCCGCCAGGAATGGGTTCTTCACCTGGGCCTCCGTTTCCTCTTTGGCCCAGCAGACAGATGAAAGGATGCCTTTTCCAGAAGCCCCTGGGGTCTCAGAAACCAGAACTTGAGTCTTGGGATGTTGGAACTGTGCTTAGGGAGCGTTGAGAGGGGTCCCTTCGCTGGGAGGACTGAAGCGCAGGTTCGGGTGGCTAGTTGCGCAGGGACTGGCTGGCTGCATGCCGGGCGCTTGACACGCCTCCCCCGAGGGCCTTCCGCTCTGCCGGTCAGGTCAGCGCCGGCCCCTGTCTGCTGCCCAGGGGGTGGGACTCTCCTTCAGGAAAGGGGCAGTTCTGTCCTGGGCCGGGCAGCACCAAAGTGGCCTGTTGCCATAGCAGCCCCGGCCTCTGTGGCAACTTTGGGAAGGGCAGCCCTGGGGAAGTGACAGATGGAGAATGAGGAGGCACCTCCCCCC
>PVIW01008128.1:0-39168 GCA_004026585.1 Noctilio leporinus | reverse complement strand
TCGGGCAGGAGGAGGCATTCCCCCCACCAAACACATCCCAGCACTTCCCTGGGCTCCTCCTCCTCCTCTGCACTGGCTGCCTGCCTGCCCTGGGAGCCTGCCACACACGAAGGAACCGCAATGAAGGAGCGGCTCCGAGCAGGAGCGTTGCAGGCAGGTGGGTCTGGAAAGGCGGTTCCGCTGCGTGACCCCACTCGGGGCCCTCCGCCTGCCACCAGGTACCAGATCAAGGAGAGGGGAGGGATGGGGGTTGTGCGGCAGAGAGGGGGCGGTGGGTACATGGGGACTCCGGAGGTCTTGGTTTCCGGGGGGAGCTGGCCCAGAGGAGTGTTGCTGCACTCTCTGTAGCTGGGGCAGGTGGGTAGGGGGGTAGGTCCCTGGAAACACAGCAGAGCCCGAGAGGATGAGACCCTCGGAAGCACCAATCATTTGTGAACTGGGGAAACTGAGGTTTGCTGGGCACAGCCAGCTGGGGTCTGCGCCCCAGGGAGTGAGGTTGCTGTTGTCTCAAGGCACAGATGGGAGAACCAAGGCTCTGAGAGGGCAGGTGGCTGCCCCGGGGTCACCCGGCAAGTCTGGGGAGAGACAGGCAGGGAGTGTCCAATCTTGGAGGGGGGGGTGAAGAGGCTGCCTTGGAGGACTGGGCAGCGGGCGCTCAGGGCTGGGGCTGGGTCCCCAAAAGAGTGAGGGCAGTCTGGCTCTTTGTCACACGGTCATCGTCGGGGAGCAAATGGTCTGGACTGTGGAGTTTGAATGCTGGGGACCGGGGGCAGCAGAGTGTCCTGGGAACCAGGGGAAGGCAGATGGAGAAGCCACGGCTGAGGGTCGGAGGTGCCGCCCACTAACCACAGGCCCTGGGGCTCCTGCCTGCTGGGCACCGATAGGACCTTCCCTCCGGGGGGCTACCGTGTTCCACCCTGGGGAAACTGCTGGTTCCTGTCCTTCCCGCCTCCTCCTGACCAGCCTCCTTCCTGTGGTGCTAAGCGGGGATCTTCCAGGGCCCCACAGGAGGGGGCTGGCGCTCATTTTCCTGAGGAGGGTTGAGGGGCCCCTCGTACCCCTCCCCACCCCACTCCCGCCCTCCCTGCCTGGAGAAGCCCTGCCCAAGGAAGTTATACATACAAACATTTATTGAACATCTACCGTGTGCCAGCTACAATCCTAGAGGTGAGAGATCTGTGTCTTAGAACCCATGGTCCGGACCCAGAGCCAAGCCCTCAACACCCCCTGCCCGCCCTGTGGGTACCCCGAAGGCGGAGGGCTTGTTCCTGGGGTGGGAGCTGAGTGGGAAGTAGTGTCTCCAGTCAGGGGGAGCCCCCAGCTGCTGAGTGGGATCCCAGAGCTGAAGTCAGGGTCCCTGCCAGCGAGGGGATGGCAGGCAGTCTAGGGCTAGTCCTAGCCCTTGTTGCCTGACCTGATCCCCTCTTTGCTGCAGGGACTCTGGGACACATGGCAGGGCAGTGGCCACCTTGGCTTCCCCCTCTCTGGGCTTCAGCCGCTAGCTGGATGTTTAGGTGGTAATAGCACTTCTGCATCCTGTGGTCCTGGGGCCTGGCTTCCAGAGCGGAGGGTCACCAAGGACGGTCCTGCAGCTGAGGTCTGTGAGGGGGGCCACACCTGTAGTCCCTCCAAGGCTTAATCTGCCTGCCGGTCTCCCAGCCCCTGCTGCCCTGGGCAGGGCAGGCGGAGGCGGGGCGGCCAGGGGGAGGGCAGGTGTGATCTTGGGGGCAGAAGCAGCCTGCACTGTGGTTGCCCTGGGCCACTGAGCAGGGGTCAGACAGAATCTTGTTGGGGACGCAACCCAGACTGTTAGGGTCTGAGGCTGAGGATTGAGATAAACTCCTTGGTGGAGAAAGAACTCTCGGACCCAGGAGGACTGAGACTCTCAGCAGAGGACATCTAGGCTGGACTTGGGGGCGGGTAAGGATGGGGAGAAAGGTTTAGGTGAGTGTGTGTGGGGGGGGGTCATTCCTGGCTGAGGAAACTGTGTGGGAACAGGTTTGGGAACGGCGAGAGCCTGGGGACTGGGGTGGGCGATGGCATCGGAGACCTGGCAGACACGGATCATTTATGGGGACCGGAGTTGCAGTTGGGTGGGTTCTAATCTGCTCTGCGGGAGATGGGATGGTAGGACGACTTGGGCGGCACTGTACACAGATCCAGGCTGTGAACCCAGTGGGATGTGGGGCTCAAGGCTCATGCCTGGGGTACAGTGTGTGGGAGGTGGGCCTGTAGCAGGGATGTGGGTGGGCTTCCACACGGCAGGGGTGAAGAATCAGGGGCAAAGCTGGTGGGGGAGTGAGAAGGATGTGGTCACACAGCTCCAAAACTTGGTGCTACCCCCCCAGAGCTTTGGCAGACTTTAGCAGACACCCTCAACCCCAATCCAGGGAGGCTGTGGACCCCTCCTTCTGACTCACAGCAGGTGGGGACATCACAGGAGCAAACCTGGCAGCTGGGAGACCAGGACGCCAGGGAACAGGCAGATGGCCGGGGGTGGGGGGGCAGCACGGTTGGCACAAAGGGGTCTCTCGAAGGGGGTGGGTGGGGTGCTGGCTGGGCTCGACCTCTCTAGGCTCACCCTCTGCCTGTTGGCTCCTCAAGCCCCATTGGGGGTTCCTGAGGTCCTGCCGAGTCTGGGGTCAGGCCTGGGCTGCTGGGCAGAGGGGCCACCGGTGAGGGAGGAGCCAGGCACACACAGTTTCTGACCCCTGCTCAGTTCCATCTCCCAGGACCCTCAAGCCCCAAACTCATGCTGGTGCTCTTGGGACTCAACCTGGCCAGCACAGGCCTTCTGTCCTCAGAGCTGACAGGCCCAGGCTCGGTGCTTTGCAGGCTCCTGATTCCTGCAAGGCTGGTGGGCACTGGGCCCACTCAGAGAGAGGGCACTGGGGTGCAGGGGGCTTACCTGTGAGTGACCTCTCAGGTTTGGGGCTCTCGTCCACCAAGCTCTCTTGCCCCTCGGTGGGGAGGGGGCTCCTGGGCCAGGCCAGGCTCTGTTCTGGGTAGCCCCATTTCAGACCCCACCCCACTGCTGCCCAAAGCCTCCAGGGCCCACAGAGAGAGCGAGGCCGCTTGCGTGGGGAGAAGCCTAGCTCAGTCCCTCCCTGGCTGTGTGGACCTGGGTGTCTGCCTCGGCTTCGTCGTCTGGAAAAGTAGGTAACGATAGTATGCATCTGTGGGTGCATTGTGGGGGTGAAGGGGTGACTGTAGTGAAGTGTTTGGAACAGTCTGTGACCCGTATAAATGACCTCCCTTTGGGCATGCGAGTGTACTAAGGCCGAGAAATACCTTGTCATAGCCGGGGAACTTCCTTCTGCACACCCCCGAGACGGACAGGGCCACCTGGGCTCCGGGGAGAGAAAGCACCCCAGCCTGACTGGCGCTCTGGCCGGGAGGCCTGTGGGGAGGGCACGTATTCTGGGCTGATACCAGCTCAACGTATTCTGGGCTGATACCAGCTCAGGCGTTAGTGGTGAGCGTGGCAGTTCCAGGCAGTTCAAAGCTAGTCGGGGAGCCAGGGGACAGGCTCTGCATTAGAAGGGGTTGGCCGGGGGTGGGGGCCTCCCTGTGCGGAAGCCTGCCCAGCTCCAGCTCCCTGAAAGGCTGGAGGTTCTGCAGCTAATGGCTCAGGGCCACTTAACAGACCTCCAGCCAAGTAACAGGGAGCGTGTAGTCACTGGAGCCACCTCTGCCATCTCTCAGTCCCTTCCCAGCCTATTGCTGCCGGCCCATGGGGCTCAGGGGGGCTCTCAGCCTGCTGCCTGAGTCCCCAGCCTCCTGGACCTCAGGACCCTACCCACACTATGCTTACTCCCATAGTCACCCCCGGCAGGGTTGTGGCTGCAATGTGGGGCAGCAAATGGCTGCAAAGAGTGGACTCGGCACACTGGCTTCCCGCGGTCCTTCCTAAACTTCAGCCGAAGGCTTTGTCTTCAGGGCCACGGGCTGGTGGAGTTCGAGCCAAGTTTGAATCCTTGAAACGTGGCCTTGAGCTTGGTGTCCGTAAGTCTTATGGCTTAGGCTGTAGAACTGGGAGGAAGAGACCCGAATCTCCACCGTCTAAATGAGCCCCTTTGGGGATTAACTGTGACAGCTGAGGGCCGTAGGGTCCCTGGGCTGGGGAGGCACCCGCCCCTGTCCCAGACCGCTGCTCCTCTGTCACCCAGCTCAGCTGTTTCCCTGGGCGAGGCAGCTCTGGGGCCGCTGGGTTCTGTCCCAGCCCCATCAGCTGTGTGAATGTGAATAGCTGTATTAGCCTCTCTGGGCCTGGTTTTCCCCACCTTTGTACTGAGGATGCTCTCAGGACCATGAGTGGGTTCAACAAACCACCACGTCTTAAGTACCAAGCACGGTGCTTGGCATGCCATCCATGATGCCATTGCCACTGTCTAGGCTCGCCCCAAGACCTTCTGCTAGAGAGCAGCACAGCCCTGTCCTCCCACGATGTCACTGGGAAAGGCACCAGAGAACCCGCTGCCATGAACACTCTCATTCAGAGAGGTTCTGTTTGGCTGGCCTGATTTGCTGTCCAAGACTGGGACTCATCCTGCTCCCTGGGACCCACGGCCTGACCGGGGTGGCCACTGTCCTGGGCCTGCAGGGGAGGCCTGAGTTCAGGATGGGCTGGTTTCCCAGGGTAGCCCTCTGTGGTTACTTCCCTGCTGGGCTGAGTTTCTTTGGCCCCTGTAGGCTGCATTGGGTGGCCGACTCCTTCTTGGTCCCCCAGCCAAGTCTGGCTTTTAGGGTGTGCCTCTGTGGCTGGCACCCTGTGTCTCTGACCCTATGGCAGGGGGGACAACTGCCAAGATCCACCTGCCTTGGTGACAAATGCAAGGGGTTAAATTAACCCCAGGGGCTGGCCATGTTTGGGGGCAGCTGAGTCATGCTGGGCCTGGTGCCCTCTGCCCCGTGCTTCTCTGACTATGTCACCACGTGGGCATGTGCCAACCCCCTGGGGCAACTCATAACCCAAACCCCTGACCCCTGGTGTGTGCAGCTTCACTGCCAGCAAAGACCCTCCACGGTCTCTTAGTCCTCAGAGATTTACCTTGTAATCCTTATCTCACAGATGTAGGGGGTCCCATGTCCCCAGGCCAGTCAGATGTCTCAGGGGCCTGAATCCAGGGCCCCTGCCCCCAAGCCTGTCACCCTGTCACCCGAGGCAGAGAGCTCACTGTCTCTGCAGGGAAGTCACTAAGGGGGCTTTGGCATTAAGCGGAGTTAGTTCTTCACAGCCCCTCCAGCCCTGAGCTTCTCTGGCCCAGGGGGTGAGAGGCACCCAATTCCCATCATTTTCCCGGGGGTCAAGTCCCTGACAGTGCCTTGGTCATTCTAGCAGCGACAGGCAACACTTGTGGGCAGGTGGTGCCCCATCTAGAAACCTTCTCCATAGCCTTGCGGCCACCAAGCCTGAACTTCCACGGTTAGTGCCACCTAGTTGCTTCTCTAGGGGCTCCTACTAGCCTGCTGATAGCAGAGAGAGCTGGATGGGACACACGGAGGGAGAGAGGGCATCTGGGGAACGGACCGGAGCGAGGCTCTGAGGGAGTACCGCGGAAGGCGGAGCACCCTAAATCAGCGGGGAGCTGATGCTGCCCCTTGCTCTCCAACGGTCCTGCACCTGGGTAGAGACATCCCTAACCTTGAGGCATTTCCCCCTCCCACCCACCTGCACGTGACATTGTCTTTAGACAGTCATGGCAGTGGGCAGGGCCGGAAGGAATCCTCATGTGGTTTTCTCAAAGCTGTACTTATGCCCCGTGACTGTGCCTACCACACCCTCCTGAGCTCCTCCACTGCCAATATGCGCACCCCAAATCAGATGGGTGGGTGTCTGCTTTCCAGCTCTCGGCTGGGAGTCAAGCACGCCCAGGTCTCAGGGCCTGAGCTGGGTAGAGGGAGCCAGGCCCAGGTACAGCCTGCATCACCGGCTGTGTGCGGTGGGGAAAGGCAGCCATGCCTCCCCTTGGAGATCCTGCAGCACGTACCAGCACGCCCGGGAGTCCTGCCTCTGCTCCCCCACATGGGGTTGAGGAACCAGAGTGGGAAGCTGCACTAACTGCTGTCCAGGCAGAATGGGAACATAGGGATGAGGGGCCCTGTCCCCTGTCCCTGGGCCTCTTGGACCTGCATGCCCACCTCCGAGGATAGAAGGAAGTTGGCGAATGCAGAGGGGGAGGTGGCAGAAGGTGGAGGGAGTGGAGTCGGGCCACTAGCTGTTATCTTGGCGGTCATGCTATCTGAGCCTCCTATCTGACATAAAATGAGCCTCATCATTCTGTCCCCCACCTCCACCCTGGCCAGCAGTCTCATGGGTGTTAAGTGAGGACTGTGGGTCTCTTTGGCAGAGATGGGCCTCTGGACAGCCACGAGCTATTGTGGGTTTTTGGGGGTTGTTATTAGAAAAGATTAGTGACTGTGGATGGGACCCGGGAGGCCGTGCCTCTCTCTCTCTCTCTCTGTGTGGCTGCAGTTTGGGAGTACCAAGTGTGCGTAAAAGTACAGGGGTGCCCCATCTGTGTCCCCCTGAACCACAACCCCCCTGCCAGCTCCCTGTAAGCGCAGGATCTTTTGATCCCACAGTGGCTGCCTTCTCTGGCCCAGGAGGCCTTGGAATCTTTTCCAGAACAAGGTTCTACCGAGAACAGCAACTCCTTTCTTTGCTTTCTCTTCCGCTTCCCCCCGGGGGCCAAAAATAGTGCCTGAATGGGACACAGCTCTGGGCCAGCAGCAAGACAATAGCTGCCTCCTGACGAAGCAGGCCTCCTGGCTCCGGTCCATCTGTGGGGGATGGAGGTGTGGGGGTGCATGGCACTCTGGCCCTGTATCCTTAAACCCTGCTGCCTTTCCCATGGCCGCTGCCAGAAAATCATCCCAAACCCCCTTCGTTCCCTTGGAGTGTGATGGCCAAAGCATTTCCCCACTTGTTCTGGGAAAGTGCTTGTGACTACTTGGCTGAGACCCTGGGCCCTTCGCCCCCTGAGCAGCCAACCAGCCCAGCCTGTCTCCCCATCAGCTGCTGGTCTGGAGCTGGAGGCCTTGCTGGAGGTACCTGCCCCTTGATCTCTTGACCCAATGGCTCTGATATGGTTTTCCTTTTGATTCAATGGGACTTTCTGGTGGTCAAAGGCCTATGCCCTCTGGGGAGGAAGTGAACTCCCTGTCACAAAGGTGGTCAAATAGTTTGGATATGCACCAGATGGGTATTAGTCAAACTTCAAAGTGGCATTGGTCTTGATGTCTTTAAGGCTCTGAGGAAATCTTGGTTGGAATTTCATACCTCTCTTTTACCAGCTAGGTGACCTTGAGCAAGTCATATCACTTCCCAGAGGTTGTTTCCTCATCTGTATGATGGTTCAACAGGGTTGACTTAGCAGAGTGGTGGACATAGACCTCTAAAATACTCAATACAGTGCCTGGCACACAGATGCAATTTTAGGAGCTTGCCCTCTGTTCTCTGGTATTTACGCTGGGACACATAGAGGAGGGTCTGACCCACTTTTGGGCTCCAGGCAACTCTAGGAAAAGAACCCCCAGCCCTAGGGTTCACACAGAAGGAAGATTTCTGGTGAGCTGTGGCAATCTAGGAAGGCTTCCTGGAAGAAGTGGATCCTTAAGCTTCCAGGAAACTATGGTGCACATTCTGCACTCATGGTATCCTGTGTTGGGGGTTGGAGAAGTGTCCAGCCTGGGTTGAGGTCAAGGCCACAGGCCAGCAATCTCTAAAGCACAATGCAGCTGACAATAGCCATTTTGGGTCATAGGATTAGCCCCTCGCCCAAGGTTCTAAAAAGACTTGGGTTTAAAGTGAATGTTGACAGGCTTAGATGGGCAAATGCTCTCCATAGCCTGCTGTCCAAACAGCTCTCAGACTGGCCTGGCCAGCATCCCAGTCCAGGGGACTTGGGTAGGCGACAAGTTAGAGGGCCAGCAGTGTCGGGCTGGAGCCTGGCAGTGACGTAGTTCTTGAAGCTGCCAATGGTTGCCAAGGGAACGGTTGCCAGGGGCTGCTGTCACCTGCGCCCCTTCTCCCGCGCTGGCGGGCTGGCGGCTTGCAGCCCATCTTCCCTGGCTACCCCCTTTGTCTGAAGCTCCGTGAGAGTGAGGGGCAGGGGCTGAAGTGGCTGCATTTCAAAGTCCCTCTCTGGCCTTGTGAACTGGGAGAAACTGGCCCAGCGCCCCAGTGGCTGCAGCCTGCACGCAAGGTGAGCCCTTGGCTCACGCATTCAAGCTCTTTCTGCATTTTTAGTCCACTTGATTCCGCAGAGGAGGACGCCAGGTAGTGTCCCCTGCAGCCCTCCTCCCCTCCTCCCTCCACCCGTCTCACTCCTACTGGTCTCTCCCCCACCCCCTCTTCCCTCCCCTTCTTCATCCCGTCCCCCTCCTTTCCCTTCTATCTTCCCTTCTCCCTTTTCTTCGCTCCATCCCCCCCTTCCCCTCCCCAAATCTCTCTCTCCTCTTTCCTCCATTCTACCTCTGTCCCCACTTACCCCCCTTCTCCCCAACACTAACAGTGTAGCTGGTGGGTGGGGTCGGGGTGAGGCTGGGACAGCATAAGGACCCTGGCTGGGGGAGCTGTAAACACTACTCTTAGGGGAATTGGTTTATTCAACAGCTTTAAGAATAGGGAGGAAGCGATTTGGGGTAAGGTCCTTCCACCTCTCCCCTCAGTCACACTAGCCAAAGATTATTTTCTGTCTTTGGGTCCCACCCTCATGGTCGGAGACCCGAGGGTTCAGGGACTGAAGATGATGGAGCAGAGGAGTGGAGCTGGGATGGGGTCCCATGTCTGACAGCCCTAGGACCAAGGCTTTGGGGGGTATTCAGCTAACCCCAAGGAAACAGATTTTTTGGAAGCATCTTTTACTGTGAGTTTCAAAATGAAGCTCTTTATAGTCAGGCTAGGTCAAGAGGACCAGGCAGCAAGTCCAAGGGCCTGAGCTCTGGAGCCTGGTGGGCCCTGGGGTTGTATCACATCTCCTCCTCTGCTAGTTGTGTGATCGCTCTCCAGCAGGTAACTTGACCTTCTGGGGCCCTGCTGGGGACCTCAGTTGCCTTATCTGTTCAATGGGTATAATGGTTCTTGTCTCCTAAGGCTTGGGGAAAATTAAGTGTGCTGGCTTATGTAATGAGCTTAGAATCAAGTTTTGCCTTTTCAAAGGCCTTAAGTGATGTCAGCTACGTTCCTGGAGATAGGGAACACCAGCCCATGAGGCGTGCAGACAGGTGGACTTGCAGAGGCTGTGCCGTGTGCTCAGAGAGCTGGGATGGGATCTTGGTCAGCCATTCTCTGGAGGGGGATCCAGGCCCAGTGTCCCAGGACTTGGACCTTGAGCCTAACCTGGCCCAGGCTCCCCACCAGGGACCCAGGATCCGGAGAAGAAAAGAAAGAGAGGACTGGCAACTGACCTTAACACTAAGGGTCCTGTACTCCTAAGACAGGGGCTCTGCCAGCCCGGGCAGCCACAGGGCAGCCTCCACAACCCGAGCAGGGAGGTAACTGGGCTGACCATGGCCATGGCCTTGGCAGCGCAGGAGCACAGATGGGGAAGGGAAACTTCAGCCAGGCAGCTGAGGTCCAACTGTGGTTTGACAGACAAGTGTTTGGCCAGGAGGGAGGGGGAGATGACCAGTCCCCATGGCCCTGGCTGCCACCCTGGTAAACCCGGCCCTTCCCTGGAAGCCTCCAGAGGCCCTGGGCCACTGTGAAGGCAGGTGGGAGATAGGAGTCATAGTCACTAACTCAACAGATGAGGACACTGAGGCCCAAACAGGGACAGTTAGCTGCTCAGCTGGTTCTGCACCTTGTGTGTGTCTCACTCCTGCAAGCCCTGGTCTGGGCATTCCCCAGACCAATGGTCATTGGTATGTGTGGTAGGGTCTCAGAGTCCAGCCTCCGTGGCCCCTCAGGCACAGGGCTGGGGGACACGTGGGCTGTGTGCTGTTCATGAAAGACCCCGGTGCCTGAGCCCCACCCCAGGCTGCGCCATCTCTGGGACCCTTCCTCCTCCCTCCTCCGCCCTTAGGGTCTAAGAATCTTCTATTCACCAGAGGCTTTGATTCTCAGCTCCTAAAAGTGCTTTGCACCTCACCCTCTCTCTCCCTCCTTTCTACCTCCCTCCCTCCCACCCTCCCTCCCAGTCCCCACATTCCAAGTGGCTCAGCTCTGGGAGGGGAGGCCAAGGCCCAGCTGGCTGTGGTCAGCATTAATGGAACAGCCAACCTGGGGACAAACGGGGCTGGCAGTGCCCTTTCCCCAGGAGCTGGTGATGCTGGCCACAGGGCGGTGGGATGGGGCCGAGCATACCCCAGGCTCACGCCCCCCACCACGGGCTCCTGGGGACCTCTTGCCTGGAAGTGTCCGGGAGGATGATGACGTCCCCTGGGGGCTTTCACAGCCTAAATGGCTCCTGCAGCCCATCTTGTGCTGTCTAATGGCCTCTGGAACAGCTCCGAGGGGCGGGGAGGGGCTGGAGGCCAGGCTGGGGGATGCCGACAGGCTTCATAACTGTGAGGTGTCGAGATTTCTAAGAGCTTATTTTCATGTCGATGATCATCGTCTGAGCAAAATGCAAAATGGATGCCCTACAACATAAGACAAGAAATGAAGGCTGAACACGCTCTGTGGATTTTCATCCTACAGGACTTTATTAGGACCTTTGATGTGCTCATACAAGACCAAGTTGGGCCTCCCATACTTCTCTAACTTGGGGAGCAGTCCTTAGAAAGTGCTCTGGGGAGCTACCTCGAGGTAAAGTCAGGAAAACGGTCCCCGAGAAGGGAAGGGACTCCAGAGACCACAGGGGCTAAAAGCCTGGGCTTTAAAGTTGGATGAACTTGGCCTTGAATCCTGGCTTGACTACTTACTTGCTATGAGATCCTGGGCATTGCTCAACCTCTTTGGACTTGAGCTTCTTTACCTTTAAAGTAGGGGTATAATGACAGCATTTGTTTCGCAGAGTTATGATGAGGACCGAATGACAATTTGTGGAAGTGCTTTGCATGACGCCAGGTATGAACTAAGCACTTGCCCAGTGGGAGCTGTGTTCCCGCTCCTCTCCTGGGGTTCCCCACCCCCACCCCTACTTCCGTGCACTCCAGCACCAACTGCTGTTCTGTCCGGCGCTGTGGGGCTGGAGCCCGGAGACTGTCCCATGAGGATGCGGGCGCCCTGCCCGACACCCAGGGCATCGACATGCACAGACAGGTCATGTGGCTGATGTCCCAGCATGTGCAAAGGCTTGCAGGTGGGAACACTCACGCCTGGGCTCCTCTCTGGTTGGGTGACTCTTTGTTGATCTCTCTGGAGTCTCTTCAGCAAATGTTGTGGTTCTAGAAGGAAGCAGGGTGCAGGGTGGGCAGCTCTGGATAACTGGCTCTCGGGAGAACTCAGAGACCCTTCTCCCCATCCGGGACCCCTGCAGGGCCAGGGCCCAGCTGGGCACACGGAAGGAGAGGGCACAGCAGGATAGCCCTCCAGCAGGCCTGGTGCAAGAATGTGAGGCTGGCTCTGGACAGCGTGTGCACATGCCTTTGGCATCCCTGGTCTCTGGGGGAAGGCTGGTTGCTTAATTTTTATTCTCCTTTATTGAAAAATTCCCGAAACCTGAAGTCACCTCATTTCCTCCCAGCAATGCCAGATCACCCTTCCTAGGGGGTGCTCCATGTAGTCACCTAGCTTGGGCCTCAGTCACCCCACTTTTAATGAGGAATGAAGGGAGGAGAGAGGCTCAGGCTTGTCAGCGGTGACCCCAGGGGCCCCAGGCTGGTGGGCTGGGAGGGAGGTGTGGCCCCTCGTCCCACTGAGGTGACCATGGGGGTTACCCCCTTTGACTTGCTGGTGTTTCTAGGTAAGGTTGACTTATAAACGGTTTGGAAACCACTGGTGGAGAAGCCTATCAGACCCGGTCCCCACCCCTGGCCCCTCATGGAGGATACACCTGCCAGGGTGTCCCACCATGTTGTGATCTAACTGCCAGCCCCAGCTGGCCTTCGGAGCAGCCTCTCTGTTCCTCCTCCCCAGAGCCAACCTGCCCCTCCCAGGCTTCTTTCTCTTTCCCTTAAGTGCTGCCCTGCGTCCTCCAGCACAAAGGGGCAAACGCACGCGGTGGCAACTGCCACCCATCCCAAGAATCCTGAAGTTAACCCTGCCAGCGGATGGGAGGTTAGGGAGAGCGTCAAGGAGAGCATGTGTCTTAAGGGGCTTCCCAAAGATGAGTTGAGTCACCACAGGGATGGGGAAGGCATCCCAGGGAAAGGGACGTGCAGATGGGCTGTGGTCCACAGTGTGTGTAAAGGGAAGGAGAGGACGGGAGTGGGGGGCCTGGCCAGGGCATCTTCCTGCTCAGGAAGGGTTAATCCCTGGGCCACCCAGGTCCTATCCACTCAACTTCCACCTCCATCCTCTGAGGAAATGGGTTTTCCAGGCGGCTGGGCTGGGCTAGTGTGACACATGGCTCCACAGGGTTGGCAGAGGAAGTGACTCAGGCCCCTAGGGGAGAAAGTGAGGTGTGGGTCTCCTGCCCATTGCCCCCTCCGCCACCTCGAGGCTGGCAGGGCAGGGCCTGAGCTGGAGCCAGAGCCCCTTCTCCTGGGCCTAGACTGTGCTGGATCCTTGGGGACCCCGCCATGGTGGCCCCCATTATATCAGGCTGGGTCGGATCGTTCTGTTCTCCGCGTGTGTTTACGGAAAGCCTGATGTCAAGGGCCGTGGCTCCGGCAGAGGAGCCGGAGGTGGGGGTGTTCCCCTGTGTGCTCAGCCCCTGAACCCTCTCTCCCAGGCTGGCATTGGCCGCACGGCCTCTGCTGTCCCCCATTTTCTCTCCTTTTCTTTGGGGAATCTTCCAAGCCAGGGAAGTGTGCCCCTTGGGAGCTCTGCCGGTGACAGGTCTGCTAGGCGTTCTTTAGAATGAGACCCAGGTTGACTGTGCCTGCGGTGATGACGTAAGAAATTGTCCTTTCCAGGCTGCAGTTTCTTCATCTGTAAAATGGCAAAGCAGTATGCCCAGCCTCTCCGGGTGGCTCAGAGAAGTCCAGGTGACAGTGTAGATGGCGCCTCTGCTATTGTCAGAACCTCTGCCCCTCCCTGGTGCTGGCCGGTGCCATGCGAGGTTCCATAGGGCCCGGCCTGAGGACTGGCAGTGAGTTCTAGGAGTATTTGATGGCTAAGCCCTGTCCAGCTCTGCGGGTCCACAGCTCCAGAGACTGGGGACAAGGTTCTGGCCATGTGGCCCGAGGGAAGGTTCACGTATGGGGTTCAGCCTTGTGAGCACCAGTCCCCTCCATCCTGGCTGAGCCAGGTGGGGGCACCTGGAGCAGAGAGCAGGACATTCTGTGGCCCTGCTGGAGGTGCTGAGATGTGTCCTCTGTCATGGATACTGACCGCACCCTCCGAGTGGGCTGTGTGGGTGGCGGGTGAGAGGGGCTGTCGTGTGGGGTGGGGGTGGGGGACTTGCCAAGCGCACAGGTGGGACAGTGCCCTCCCCCTACCCCATCTTGGCTGGAATCTTCTCCTGACTGCCAGTCTATGGCCTTGTCCCCTGGGGCTCTGCGGACAGCCCCAGGTCCGGACTGCGAGGAGGGAACTTTTCTGGGTGGGGTCTCAGCCTTCCCATTGCACTCCGGAAAAGGAAGCTTCATGCTCTAAGAATTTCCCGGCAAGGTGCTAGGAAGGTTGAGCTGGCCCGTGGAGGCCACGAGGGGAAAGCGGGGGAAGCAGTAAGGTCCCATGACAAGCCTGGGGGTTAAACTAGAGGTAGGCACGAGCTGGTCAGAAAATAAACAGAGATATTCAGCTGACACGAGTGGCGCCTGCTGTATTCGCTGCCCTGCTCCCAGTTCTTTATGGGTATCAATTAATTTAATTTCCACAATGACTGTGGAGATGGGCTTGATTGTTAGTCCTATTTACAGATGAGGAGAGTGAGACCCAGAGAGGGTGAGGAACTAGCCCAAGCACACACAGCTAGTGACGGGAAGAACTGGGATTTGAACCCAGGTATTCTGACTCCAGAGTTTACTCTACTAAAGGCGAATTAAAGGAAGCCAGGAAGCCCCTCCCCCTCGAAGCCTAAGAATGTCAATGCAGACAGAGTTGTCCACCTTGGAGTGGCTGCTCAAACAACCAGGGTAGAGGGGGGATGAGCCAGGAAGAGTCGGGTCATGTAGTTAGTTCCTTCCTTGTCTGTGTTTGAACTTCTTTCACAGCACACCATGTTGTAGCCTCGCTTGTGCCCTTCCGGTGATGGGGAGCTCACTCTCTCTCTCTGCCTTTTCATTCTCAAAAGCCAATCCAGGAGGGTCGATGCAAAGATAACTACCCTTTTCTGGGATCTCACCTATGACAGTGGTAACTCACTTTGAAGGTCAATGTGCCAGAGAGATCCTTACGAGGTCTCTCTCCTGAAAATATTGAGCCAATGTCAATAATTAGAACATTTTGTGTGGCCAAAAGTTTTGGGACAGACCTTGTACATTCTGGCCAGCTTCTTCTCCATCTATCCCTCATGCTTGTGGCACGATGTCAGGGAGTCATTGGCTCCCTCTAGGCCTCAAATGTAAAAACCAGATTTTCAAAAATGATCTCTGAACCATAAGTTCATAAGGGTAGAGCAGTGGTCACAGTAAGGTGGGCTGCATGGAAGAGGTGACATTTGGATTGGGAGCCAGAGGTAGACAGCAACAGAGACTGGCCGAGAGGGGAAGGAAAAATGGGGTGCAGAGGGACATATTTCTGTCCCGGATGTTGGGTTTCCTTCTGGTGGTCTGAGGTGGTCGAAGGCAGTTTCAAAATGAGCTAAAATGTTCACAGAGGCCACAGAATAAAAACCTTAAAAATCAAAACCTAGGAAATAGTGACAGTTCCTTGAAATAATTTCATATCCTTCTTCTAAAGCGTCCTGTCCTGTGATGCCACCAGAGCAGGCTGATGAGCCCAACTGATCAATGATTGGACATACATAAGGCCTAAGGAATTAGAGTTCCATTACACATAGTAGGACATACGAGACCAGCTCCAACCTGAGGGGACCAGGTTAGTTCAATAAAGGCCCAGCCAAGGCAGGAGACAATGAGCTCTTGCCAGGGCTTCCCCTCCCTTTAACACAACCCTCAAATAGTCCATCCAAAAGCCACCTCTTCCTGGAAGCCCTCCTGACAGCCTCTGGTTCTCCCAAACTCAGACTCCTTGCGTGCCCCTAGGTTGCCAAACTTCCCTTCATCTGGTTTGTGGCAGATGACTGCATCTGTCACCATGACCATATGCAGTTCCCCACAGGATGAGGATGCCTGTCTGTGCGGTCACAGGGCCAGATGGCAGTGAGGAGGACCTTGGTACCTTTCTATGAGTGCTAAGCATGGCAGATTCCCTGCCAGGCACTGCAGTTCTGACCAGGCAGGAAAAGCTCCTGGCCTCTGGAGTAGTCATGGGCAAGTCATTCAACCCTTAAACCTCAGGATGGCCCACTTCACAGGGTGGAAATGAGGATTAATATTGGTCCAAGGTAGAGGGGGTCAGCCCTGGCTGGCAGATAACAGGTGCTTAACAGGTAGAGGACGTGGTGGGTTAGAAGTTCCCCTTCTACGCTGGGGTGGAGACGGAGATGAAGGCAGCCGGGCCACCCGCTACTTAGGTCGTAAGTCGAGGGTCTCTCCCTGCCAGATTTGGACATCCCCGTGTGCCCCCAGCTGCCCCAAACCCAGGGAAATGGGCTCCACTTGATGGTCCTAAGGGGGAGCACCTTTCCTCTCAAGCCCCTGAAGAGGGTACCGTGAACACGCTGATTATTGACTCTTACTCCACATACGCACCCAGCCTGGGCCCAGCAACCTCCCTGCGCTAGGCCCTGTCCCGATGGATCTGGAGGGGCTCCCTGGCTGGCTGTGGAGGGACTTCACCATCCTGTACCCCTTTGGGAGGCTAACAGTGGGGAGGGGGGCTGGCCAGTGGTGGGAATCAAAGGAGGCCAGGACTCCCTGCAGAAGACTTGAGGAAGGCTTCCTGGAGGTGGTGTCCTCTGAGCTGTGTCTCAGGGATGGTGATGGTGAGGTTCTGAGGGAGAACCCCTTTCTTCTGCATCTCCTCCAGGCCTGGAAGGGGCACAGTGGTTCCAGATTCTAACTAAGAGCCTTCCCCACCAGATCTAACTAAGATTAACCTATCGTTGCTGGGTCCAGAGAGAGCTACAATTATTGGCCCCATTTCCAATGGCTTATATACAGTGCAGCAAGCAAGAGGCGAAGTCTGGCCCTGGACAGCCACATCCTCAGCTTCTGGCCAGCCTGGGGCAGCCCAGGAACAGTTCTCACGCTTGCCTCCCCACCTCACATCTCACTGCTGGCCTCACCGCTGCAGAGATGGGCCAGCCAGCTTGTGGGTAAGGCTTCTGACCAACACCCTTGGTGTCTCTCAGGCAGTAACGTCCCAGAGTGACTTCAAACAAGGAAGATGCTGGTGCAGACAGTGCTGCTGCTGCTGGGTCCGCTTCTCCTGGGTCAAGGTAGGCTCTCTGGAACTGCTGCGATGGCCGTTAACATGTCCCAGGTCTAGGGCAGCGACGGGACATCCACTCATGGCGTCAGGCAGGCACAGGCCTGCGGGTGCAGCATAGCAAGTGGATGGTACCTTGGAGACAAGAGAAAGACACCCTTTTCTTTCCTGGCAGATGTGGCCCCCCATGCGCAGGCTGGGGTAGGGGACCACGAGCTGGTCCTGGCTTGCAACCTGGTTATGTGTCCTGGCTGGGAATCGAACCAGCGACCTTTGGGTTCGCAGGCTGGTGCCTTATCCACTGTGTTACCAACCAGGGCAAAACCGGTCATTTTTGATCTGGGGTAGAACTCAAATTTTTGTAGACTCTCTGAGGTACAGGCTTTTGTGGGTCCCAGGCACCGGGGCTCCTGTGTTCCGGGCCCACGGCCTGCCCTCTTCAGTGGCTTCTGCCCCAGAGCCCCATCTGCAAGTCTCTACCTCCTCAGGTGCCCATGATGAGGAATTCCAGGAAGACTTCCGCTTCTGCGGCCAGCGGAACCAGACGCAGAGCAGCAGCCTCCATTATGACAAGGTGACAGAGCTGCGTATCTCCATTGAGAACTCCGAGACGGCCCTCACCATCCGTGCCCCCTTCCCTGCAGCCACCTCGGCTCCCTGGGCCTTAGCTGGCCCCAGGGGCCTCTACCATTTCTGCCTCTACTGGAACCGTCACACTGGGAACTTGTACCTTCGCTATGGCAAGAATGACTTCGTGCTGAGTAACCAAACCTCTGACCTCCTGTGCTTCTGGAACCAGAAAGAGAGCCCAGCCCAGGGCCCCCCAATACTCGCCACTTCTGTCAGGTCCTGGTGGAGCCCCCAGAACACCAGCCTGCCCAGTGCTTCCGGCTTCACCTTCTCCTTCCACAGTAAGCCAGGCTGGAGGAATAGCTTGGGCAAAGGCCCTGAGGCAGGAAAGGCAGAGGAATGCAAGACAGGGTCTGAAGGTCCGCTTGCTAATGGAGCTTGAGCTTAGTTCACGGTCAGTGGGAAGCCATCGAAGGTATCTAAGGAAATAAAGTGTGTGATCCAAGTTGCCTCAGGGGGCTTGTGAGAGGGTACAGGTAACGATGGGGGGGGGGGCAAAGTCTCCTCCGGAGGCTGCAGGAAAGGTCAAGGTGAAGGAAAATGGAGTCTGAACAGGGCGGGAATAGAGAGAATGGAAAGAAGGGACTGGCTGTCAGGAGCTAGAGGAAAAATTCTATTCCATCATCATCATCATCATCATCATCATAGGTTATCCCCATTTCACAGAAGAGCAAACTGAGGCACAGAGAGATTATAAAGTTGCATAGCTAGTAAGTGACTGAAGCCAAGGTGTGAACCTAGCAGCTGACTGGCATGGGGTAGAGTGGGGAAGAGCCAGAGAAATCAAAGTTCAGGACCCCAGTGAGGCTGGCCCTGAGGGAAGAAGTCAGTGTGTACTGCCTGGGGCAGGACAGCTGTGACATGACCCCTGCTGCTCATTAAGTGCTGCATGGAGGGCAGGAAGGAAAGAGGGCCAACAGGAGCTGGAGGCTTTATGGGGGAGGGGGTGGTGTCTAGGATTTCCCTGGTTCTATTCCTTCTAGGCAGATCCAGTTTGGGATGGGTGATTCCTGAGGGTAGGGGGTGGGTGCACTTTGAATGCGTTAGCAGCTCCAGGCCCTTAAAAATGCTGGGGGCGGCAAGAGTGGGCTGGCTTCCGGCCCAGCTGCTCTTCAGTGCAGCAGACAGGGCCAGGCAGTCAATGGGGTACCTCACCCCAAGCCTGGAAGAGCTTAGGGAAAAGTCAGGCCCAGCTGCAAATCAGCATCTTGAAGAACAGATCTGGCCTGGTCTTATTTGGCCCGTAGAGAGGTGTTTAAATAAAAATATGAACCAGAGGTTTCAAATCACCTAAAAATCAGGCTTTTCCTCATACATTCAGTTGTGGCTACCCAAGGCCTGTCTTTCCTCATGCTCCCCCCCACCCCCATGCTCTTGACTCCATCTGTCTATCTCATCTGACCACTATAGACACCCAAGTGTGCAGCCCCTGGGGTGCAGGGTACCTCGGCGGAGGGCCTGGAACCTGCAGTCAGGGAGGATGGGGGTATAGAGTCCCAAGAGCCACCAATAAGCACCCCCAATCCTTCTTGAAGGAAGCCTAGCTGGGCCAGAGTCCTGGAACAGCATCCCTCCCCCTAGCACCTGTGTGCAGTCAGGACACCAGGGTGGGCATGTCCCATGTCACCCTGCTGGGGTTGCAGTTGCTGGAGATTCCATGTGACAGAATGCCTGTCTGACTGGCTGCAGCTCCGAGTAACTTTGGGGAGTGCACCCCACCTCATGGGGCCTCAGCTTCCTCTCCCATAAAATGGGGACGAATCTTGCAGAGTCGGGGGCGGGAGACTATGAGGCTCCTGGGTGTGACATGGACCTCAACCAAGAGCCTTAGGCGGGCCTGCCTGTCCCCCCAGATCCTCCCCAGAAGGCCTCCCACAATGCCTCGGTGGACATGTGCGAGCTGCAACAGGACCTGAAGCTGCTCAGCCAGCATCTGAAGACGCCCAGGAAGAATTTCAGGAGACCCTCCACCACCCACGCTGGCCAGTGAGTGTGGCTGTTAGAGTGGGGAGGGAGGGGGGCAGGGTGGAGGCCTCCCCTGGGGCTGGAACGGTCTTCTGGTCTTTCCACTTCCTCCTGGAGGAGGCAGGATTCTGTCTGCAGGCCAAGCCCAAACCTATGTTGGTCAGTACAGACCGCTGTCACTCCTGCCATCCCCGGAGAGTACGCCCAAGCCCTCTCCCCAGCATAAGAGAGAAAGGATGGGCCCATTTTACAGCTCAGCAGACTGCAGCTCAGCTCGGAGGCCACGGAGCAGAACTGGGCCCAGGACAGCCCCCTCCCTAGCCCCTCTCCTTTCCAGCTTGCCCAGGTGTTCCCACTCCCTCTCTCCCACTGCAGGTCATCCTCCCTGTCCCACATCTTCTGGCTGTTTTTCTCTCCTGCCTTGTCTCTCCTCTCCCCTGACCCTCTTTCCCACCTGTCTCTCTGCCTGCCTCTTTCCAGTGCCTCTGCCCGAGTCTCCTCTCTGCTCTGACTCCCCGTTCACAGCCCGGTCCCCTCCCCAGCCGTAGCTCACCCTCTCCTCCCCCTGCCAGGCGGCTGCAGAACCTGGAGTCGAAGCTGACCTCCCTGAGGTTCACAGGGGACACCATATCCTTCGAGGAAGATCGGGTCAATGCTACAGTGTGGAAGCTCCCACCCGCAGCCAGCCTCCAGGACATGCGCATCCACTCCGGGCAGGAGGTCAGGGCTCAGGACCAGGCAGGCCAGGGCAGGAAGCAGGGGCGGAGCAGGGAGCACGCCCCTCCCTGGCCTTCCAGAGCTAGACGGGCACTGACAGGAAGCAACCAGGCCTCAAGAATACCCTTAGTCAGTGGCTACCCCATAGCACGGTGATGGGGACAGAGTCAAGTGCAGCCGCTCCCTGCACTCAGGGCTCTTTGAAAGCCCAGACGACGGGGAATCATGTGACTTTCCCAGGCCCGTTTGCCCCTGGGGCCCTGGGCTCTAACCACAGAGCTTCCCAGCTAATGCTGGTGCCAAACGAAGGAGGGGGTGTGAAGGGCTGTTGGGAGTCAGGCATGGCTTCCTGGAAGAGATGTGCTTAGAGAGGCAGCATCCGGGAAAGTCTGTGTGAAGTGTGTGTGTGTGTACAGGGGGTGGTTCTTTGGGGTCCGTCTCTGGCTGAGCCCTAATGGCACTGTGGTCTGCAGGAGGAGAAGAATGAGATCATGGAGTACTCGGTGCTGCTGCCCCGTGAGCTTTTCCAGAAGACCAAGGGACGGAGGGGGGAGGCTGCAAAGAGACTTGTGCTGGTGGACTTCAGCAGCCAAGCCCTGTTTGAGGTATGGGGCCCTCATCCTGGTGCCTCACATGGGAAAAGCAGTGTCTGTCTGACAGAAAAATGAAAGGAAGGCATGGGGCCCAGTCCCCTCCTCCAGGAGTCAGAGCCTCTCCGTGTAAAGTCAGGAAATGTCTAAATGGTGTTGTTCTTACTACAGTGTAAATGACTACATAGCAATAACTGTTTCTAGAGGGAGACCCAGCATCTCAGAGACAAGAGCCTAGAGAGCCTGGGGGGCTTCTGGGCCTTTCTTCTCAGCCCTGAGCCCCCTCCCTACTCTCTCCCCAACCCCATATGTTTAGGACAAGAATTCTAGCCAAGTCTTGGGCGAGAAGGTCTTGGGTATCATTGTACCGAACACCAGAGTAGCCAACCTCTCGGAGCCTGTGGTGCTCACCTTCCAGCACCAGCCACAGCCGGTGGGTATGAGCACACTAACCAAGGAGACGACAGTCCCCTTATGGCCATGTTTTCCTTTCCCTTCTATTCTGAGTCTCGTCCTAGTCTTTAACAAAATGATTGAGTGGCTGAGGGCATCAGCCAGTCAGGTTCAAATGGGGTGGTGGCCTGCCATGGACTACCTCTCTCTGGCCCATGAAGGGGTGGAATATAATAAAGTCTGCTCTGCTTTCCTTTCCCTGCAGAAGAACATGACTCTACAGTGTGTATTCTGGGTTGAAGATCCAGCATGTAAGTATGAAAGGGTCCCTGCATCAGGCAGGTATTTGAGAAAGGGGTCCTAGAGGGTGGAGAACATGGGGTTAATCAGGGAGGGCTTCCTGGAGGAAGGTGGGCTTTGAAGAGGGAGTGATGGCAGAGGAAGAACCTGCCAGTTGGAAAAAAGGTTCAGTAGGGTGATGCAGTCATGCATTTGGGGGTATAGTGAGGTCCTGGGGAGCAGGCTGGGCTTGACAGAGCCCCATGCTGTCCCCTCCTCAGTGAGTAACTCAGGGAGCTGGAGCAGCGCCGGGTGTGAAACCATCCGGGCAGAGATGCAGACATCCTGCCTCTGCAACCACCTGACCTACTTCGCGGTTCTGATGGTGAGTGGCCTCCTCCTGTCCTGCAGCCATACCACAGACCGAGTTCTTGCTGGGCCCAGCCACTTCTCAGACAGTCCGTCCTCCCTTCCTCGCAGCAAGCTCCAAGGGAGCTTCTGTTGTTTTCCTATTTCATAGGTAATAAAACGGAGGCTCAGAGAGGTTAAGCGATCTACTCAAAGTCACACAGCTAATAAGTAAAAGATCTAGTCTCTAAAGCCCTTGCTGTTTATTGCCAAGTTTCGCTGCATAATAACAATGCAGATTCTTGGCTCTAACCTGGAACTGGTGGAGCCATGAGTGTGTTTCTAATGAGCCCTTGAGGGGGTGCTGAGGCCCAGTGTGGAGGCTCTGAGGCTCTTGAAGTGGGGGTCAATGCCCCCGAGACCTCAGAAGCTTTGTGCCTGCCCCCGGCTCATGTTTCCAGAATCCTAGCCCCAGCATCTGAGGGACAAGAGTGGCCTTCAGTTCTCCCTGGGCCTGGGTACTTTGGCCCCCACAGAAAACTTAACCCTTTGTTGAATGCTGTACAGTAATAATTAGCACCAGGACAGAAGACAGTTGGTTACCTGGTAAGGGTTCTTGACCTTTGTGTGTCAGCTACCCATTGGAGAACGTGGTGAAAGCTATAGACCTTCAACAAGAGGGCGCTCATGAGCCCACAGTTCAGGCAGGTAGTTGCTAGACCGCCCAGGGCCTACTCAGGGACCACAGTTTCACCCCTCGCCTGGGGGACCCTGAGGCTAGCCCTGACCTGTCTCGTGGACGCAGGTGGCCTCCGTGGAGGTGGATGCCGTGCACAAGCACTACCTGACCCTCCTCTCCTACGTGGGCTGTGTCATCTCTGCTCTTGCCTGCGTCCTCACCATTGCCACCTACCTCTGCTCCAGGTAGGACTTGAAAGGGGGTGGGTAGAGGCAAGGGAGCCCACCGCCACGGGGACCTGCCCTGGAGCCTGGCCTTGCTGACCAGGATGTGTGTGTGGTTGTGGGAGCCATGGGAGGGGCCAGCACCTGGTCCCCGGGGGCTGCATTTCATTCTCAGAGCTGTGATGTCTGGCTAACAGTATCCACCGATTTTATTAACTGCCAGCATTGAAAACGGGGAGAACTGACATAAGAGCCTAGATTTCTACCTTTGGGTAATTGGAAGTGATACCACTAGGGGCACATTTAATACGATGATAATAATGATACTAGTTAACACATCAAGCTTCCCACATGCCATGCACTGTTCTAAGTGCTTTTCGTGCATAAATTTGGTTTGTCTTCTCTAGGAATTTATGCTCAGAGAGGGTAAGTAACTTGTCTGAGGCCACACAGCAGGGAAGTGGCGGAGGCAGCCTTGAACCCAGGCAGGTGGGCTCCAGGTCCATAAGACCGCAGTCACCGGAGCTGAGGGGCAGCCCCCACCCATTCTCTAGCATTTGTTTTGAGGTCTGTTCCCTCACAGTCATTTGAGTTTGACACCTCTCCCCATGAAGGCTCTGTCACCCCTGTCATTTGGGTATCTTAAGGAGGAAGGAGCCCCATGGGAAGCCTTTGGTGGAGTGAATGTCTTCACCCACCCTCAGATTGGTTGTGTGCAGGGGTCTGCATTGTTGGTGCTGGGCTTGGCCTAAATTGAGGGCCACCTACAGTCAGGGCCCGGGCCCCTTTGGCAGGAGGAGAGGCACCCTTAGTTCTGTGGGACGCAAGACGGTGCTCACTGGGAAGAGGGGCAGGTGGAGCCGTGTGCATGGGTGTGCCTGAGTGAATGTGTTGTGCATGCCCACAGCTGTGCACACGGTGGGGCTGGAGTCGTGGATGGGGAGGGACAGCTGACAGGCTCGGTGGAGGGCTGAGGGCAAGGCCACAAGCCCCCCAGTACCCACCCATTGATCACAAAAATGCCCAAGGACATAGGAACAGTAACACCTGGCGACTGAGCATCTTACCTGTGCCAGACATTTTGTCTCAGTGTAACCCTGTGGAGGGCCATCCCCCCCACTCCACGGATGAGTAAACTGAGGCCGAGGGGGAAGGGAAGAGCCCGAGGTGAGGCAGAGTGGGCATGGGCTTCCAGGACTGTGACATTGGGGCCTGAGTGTTTTGTTGTGCCCTCTGGGACAGGCAGTAGATGGTGTGGGGGATGGGCGGGGGGAGGGCAGGAAAGGCTGCCGGGCCCTGGACCACAAAGAATCCTGGGGTGGAGCTGGGGCTGAGATGTGCATACACAGACTTGCAAACCTGAAGATGGACAGACTCCCACACCCCATGGTCACAGACTCATAGACACGCAGCTGTGCAGACAGATGAACACAACATGGGAGGCATGGATTCCCCAAGCCAACAAATTCAGACTTTCCCCTCCCACTTTGGGGATGTCTAATTGATTGCAGTGGCTTAGTTGTCTATTTTGCTTTGTGGCTAAAGCTGCTATTAAATGCACATACAGTGCCTGAGCCTGCGGGTGCTGGGCACATAGTAGGTGCACAGGATTGAGTGGAGTGGGGGATGGCCTGGCTGCAGCCTTAGGAGTGTGTGTGTGTACGTGTGTGTGTGTGTACAACCTGGGAAGACTGCCTGGAGGAGGAGGTAACCCTCCCACACCTTCCCACCTTGGTCACAGGATAACCCTTGCCCCCACCCTGCATGCAGGAGGAAGACTCGAGACTATACCATCAAGGTGCACATGAACCTGCTACTGGCTGTCTTCCTGCTGGATGTGAGCTTCCTGCTCAGTGAGCCAGTGGCACTGACGGGCTCCAAGACTGGCTGCCAGGCCAGCGCCATCTTCTTGCACTTCTCCCTGCTCGCCTGCCTCTCCTGGATGGGCCTCGAGGGCTACAACCTCTACCGCCTTGTGGTTGAGGTCTTCGGCACCTATGTCCCTGGCTACCTGTTCAAGCTGAGCATTGTGGGCTGGGGTAAGTTGGTAGGGGGTGTGGGTGGGCCCCCAGACCCTCCTTGGCTTCCGGCTAAACTCAGACACCTCACTATGCTCCTCTACCTACCTCTCTCACTGCTTCCTTCACCCCTCCCATCCTCAGGGGTTCTTCACCTCGGCTGGGTCTAGGTGCCCTTTAGGTGATGAGCCCTGTCCCCAAGAGACACTTACATGTGCTCCACGTGACTCGATCCTTTGCAGGGGAAGTTTGCATACAGCGTGACTGTGGGCGGCTGTGCAGGGAGTGCCCTGCTCATTCACAGGCACTCAGTTCGGGCTGAGAGGGGCTGGAACCCAGGCTTCCACCCAGCTTGTTCAGGAAGGCCAGCATCGGCCCTGCCTGTGGGTCCTCTGGAACCTCAGGCAAGAGGTTCTGTGTCTGGCAATAGTTCTTGGCCAGTGACAACCCAACCTGCCTAAGGCCCAGACCTCTCCTAAGTCAGCGTTGGAGGCCCAGGGCCACACATCCCAAGCTCTTTGCACATCGCATGGGCCCACCAACCTCTGCACGTCTCTGACCCCAACTTGCTGCTTCTCCTGTGTTGCTCTTTCGGCCCCCTTTTGTGAAATCACTCCATCGATTTACCTGACATTCCTTCAGAGGTGGCTCTATGCTACGCCCTGGGTGTTTGGGGGTGGGCGGGCCCTTCAGGGAGCTCTCATAGCCCACCTCATGGACAAGGTCAAGGCTCAGTGCAGACACCCCCTGCAGGCAGAACTCTGGGTCTCCCTTGAACCATCCCCCACTCCACCCATGTCCTGTTTGCCTCTCCCGTTTCCTTCTAACATCTAGCCCCTCGAAGGGACCTGCACCTCCTTTCTCCTAAGGTCCCGCAGGATGGTGAGGGGCCAGGGATAAGGTCAGGGGAGATGGGCTTCCTCTATGGAAAACCCAAACTGGAGTGGGGAAGGAGAGAGTCCAAGCCTGGAGGACCTACCCAAGCTGGGACTGGGTACCGGCCTGAGAGAAGGTCTTGCTGGAGGGCAGGGGAGGGGTGAGCCGCGTGGGGTGGAAGATGGAGCTCCAGGCTTTGCTGTCCCCAGGCTTCCCCATCTTCCTGGTAACGTTGGTGGCACTGGTGGACATAAACAACTATGGCTCCATCATCCTGTCTGTGCACAAGACTCCAGAGAATACCATCTATCCTTCCATGTGAGTGGCTGTGTGTGGTGGGGACAGGAATTTGGGCCTCAAGGTGCTTCACCCTTGTACTATCGATATTATTATTTGCTTAATGTTTTTCTTTACATTGTCTGACTTGGTCGTGTAAATATATGGTACAACTTAGATCAACTACAGACAGGAAACAAGTGTCACTGTCAGAAGCAGCAAGGGATCATCAAAATAAACACAGGGGCAGGGCTACCCGAGTGCTAACTGTGAGCCTGAGCTCAGTTCGTGGTTGGAAAGGGAGACTAGCAAATGGGAGGGGCATGAGAAACAGCTTAGCACCAGGCTGAGCCTCTCCCTTCACCGCGGAGAAGGAACACAGGGAAACTGAGACGGGAGTAACCGGGTGGGTAAAGCGGTTCCCCTGCAACTCCCTGGGCCAGCCCCACCCCACCAGGCCCCAGTAGCCTCTGAGCCCTCCGGCCCTGGTCCGCAGGTGTTGGATCCGGGACTCCCTGGTCAGCCACATCACCAACCTGGGCCTCTTCAGCCTGGTGTTTCTGTTCAACACGGCCATGCTGGGCACAATGGTGGTGCAGATCCTGCGGCTGCAGCCGCACACCCAGAAGTGGCCCCACGTGCTGACGCTGCTGGGTCTCAGCCTGGTCCTCGGCCTGCCCTGGGCCTTGATCTTCTTCTCCTTCGCTTCTGGCACCTTCCGGCTTGTGGTCCTCTACTTCTTCAGCATCATCACCTCCTTCCAAGGTAGGCATGGGGAAGACCCTCTCCCGGCTTGGGCAGGCTGTCCAGCAGGGGGCACTACGACTCAGGCTACCTGCAAGCATCCCTTTTCCAGGCCTGTTTCCCATTCATAAAATGGGGGCATCCGGGCCACCCTCAACAGGACTTTCTTGATACCTGTTCTGGGGAAGGCCCTATGCTAAGCCCAGGGGCAACAACTGTGAACAGGTTGGGTGACAGCCTTGCTTTGTCTCTAGTTGAGGAGAGTGTGTAACAAGCAACAGGCCATCGGAGGGGATCTTGGAGAGCAGGGAGTGATAGTGATGGACAGTCTGGGCAGGGGTGGGAGTGCTCTGGGGAGGGTGGCCAGGGTGACCTCTCTGGGTATGAGACATGGGAAGACAACAGAAGGATCCAGCCAGGGAGAGATCAAGGGCTTTGTCACTCAAGGGGCTTCCCAGACCAGCAGCAGTAGCGCAGATTCCCAGGGGCTCACAGACACACTGTGGTCTGGGGGAGGAGCACTCCAGGCAGTGGCAGAAGCAAGTGCAAAGGCCCTGGGGCTGAACTGTTTGCTGGAAGGACAGTGAGGCTGAGCTGGGCGCAGGGCTAATGGATAATGAGTGGGGACAGGGGGTGGAGAAGGTGAGGGGGCAGAGCAGGAGCACCTAACTTAAGGACAAAGAGTCCCTTTCCACTTGACCTGCAGCCAGCCCCACATCACACACACACACCTCTGTCCTTGGACATGGTAGGGAGATGAACTTGGGCAGTAAGACAGGGGAGGCATGGCCAGGCTTAGGGCCACACAGGATTGGGAGGCTGGCCTTCCACACAGGGTCCCCATGAAATAAGTGTCAGGGCTAGAGGCCAGTCTTTCTTTCTCACCTGCGACAGGCAGGGGACTCTATAAGGCTTATCAATGATGCCCATAAATCCACACCAACATTAACTGGGCTACGAATAAATCACAGTCTAATTATTTGGGGAGGGGTGATGTTGAGTGAGTGAGACTGAGTGGTGAAGCGGATAGGCTCTGGAGCCCAACCGCTGCTGCTTGATTCCTGGCCCAACCAAGTCCCCTGGGCCTCAGTTTCCTCATTTGTACACAGAATAATGTTGGACAGGCCTGGCCTTATAGGCATGGCAAGAGGACAGAGTGAGATGCCACACAGTGAAATGCACAGGGCCCGGAGTGTAGGTGCCACCAGGTCACCTTGGTGTAGAAGGTGTCGAAAGGAGGGCAGGGTGACTCTGGGAGGGAAAAGCTGGGACAGGGGTTGCTGCCACCAGCCTGCTGAGCTCTGTACCCCTCTACCCACAGGCTTCCTCATCTTCCTCTGGTACTGGTCCATGCGGCTGCAGGCCCAGGGCGGGCCCTCACCTCTGAAGAGCAGCTCAGACAGCTCCAGGCTCCCCATCACCTCTGGCAGCACCTCGTCCAGCTGCATCTAGGGCAGCAGCCATCCACCCAGAGTGAGGAAGCAGAGACTTGGCCTCTCCTCACCACTGCCTGCAGCCCCTGCAGGCTGGGCCTGGCTGCTGGCAGGTCAGCTGGAGACTTGAGAAGCCCCCGGACCTCTGAGGGTTGGAGCCATTGCTGTGGTGGCCAGACTCCCCGGCTGGGCCTCACGAATTGGGTTGCGGACCACTTGGCTCTCAGGTTCAGCTCACAAGGAGCTCTGGAGTGAGACTGTCTTCCTGGCCATCCTAACCTGGGCCTGAAGGCCACCTTGACCTACCTGCATTGGGCCGTAGCCCTCATGGCTGGGGGCTGGGGGCCTGCAGGCCCCAGAGTCTGGTTGTGGACCTTGGTCCTGTGCCCTTCTCACCCAGGACAGCAGTGTGCCGTAGCTCTTTTTTTTTTCTGGGACCACTGTGAGCCTACTTTGCAGCCTCTGTCATTTTAACCCAAGGGTGGCACTCAGGGTGAAAGGGGTTGGGGCTGAGCTTCAGACCCCTGCAGTAGAAGAGCCCCCCCACCCACCTAGAACAAGCAGCAGCTGCCCTGCCTCTGGGCACAGCCCACCCTCTCCCCCACCCCCTCATAGCCTGGGGGCACCAATTCTAGTGGTGTATTTTGGGTCATGGTTCCCAAGAGCCTCCTGGTACCTGCTGTAAACCTTTATGTACTGCATGGGCCTTTGCTGGCCCTTGAATTAGGCTTTGTATATATGTTCCGGGCTAGGTCCCTTTATCCATCTGGGCCTCTCTGTAAGCTGTGTCACCCTTGCTCACCACTGCCAATCCCATACCTCTCAGGGGACCTCAGCCTCTCCCAAACCTCTCTGGTGGCAAGACCTGTAGAGTGTAGCAGACTAAATTTGTTTCCACCCCAGCACTCTGAAGACTGAGACATATCTCCCCAGGTGACACTGGCCTAGAGCCCATCAGTTAATTCCGCTGAACACAGATGGTCACTCCCGCTGAGGATGTTCAGACTATTGTGTAAGGCATGCACAAAACAAGACCTGCAACTAGAGCCATTGGATTGGGGGAACCATTCTCCTGGCTGGGAATCCAGGATGACTTCCTGTGGGAGGCAGCATTTGATCTGGACCTCAACCTTAAAGATGGGGGTGATTTTCTTTTCAATTACTAATTCTTTTGTCTTTAATATAAAAAAAAAAGAAAAGAAAAAGAAGTACATGTTTGTTGTAGAGAATTTGAAAACTGTAGAAGAGTGTGAAAAAGAAAATAAAAATCAGCTGTTGTCATCACCGAACTAATGTAAGTATTTTGGAGCATGGCTTTCTGAGTTCTCTTCTTGCTTCTGTGAAGAGTCATTAATTAGGAAACATGGATGAGAAAAGAGGACCATCTGTGAAAAAAACCTACTGCTGGAAACCTTATCAGGACAAGGGGGAGGATAAAGAGCAACTTGGTGTTGGGATTGGGGAGGCAGTGGGGAGTAGTGGGGTCTGTGGTCAGCTAGAACTGGCAAACCCATCTCAGGGGTGCAGCTGCTCCTCAGCTGCAGCCAGTCACTGCCTCCCAGGGGCGGGGGGCCCATGCAGGCAGACCCTACATGCCTTTTACGAGAAATGAGAAGTACAAATTGTGATGGGATCAAATTCCTTGGTTTCAAAGTTTTGGATAACCCTAAAAATTCTGCTAGCCCAAGAAATCATGTTCGAGGGTTGATTTCAGCTCTTGGCTGGGCACATGACACATGTAACTATTTTCTTGACTGGTGTGAGGTAGGTCTGCCACAAGAATAAAATGACTGAGCTGTTCTCCATCATCAAGGCCAGCTCAGGTAGTGGGAGGGGGTCCCAGCCTGCGTCTTCTTGCAACTGGCCCTGGATGTGCCACCTGGAGCTCTGTGGCTCTCTTTGACCTTGATGGCTCTTATCACGCACTTCACTGAGCTGTGGGACTTTGGACAATGGAGCCACTGTTCCTAACAGGATGTGGCCAGGTTTGTGTCTGGGAATATCCCTTTGGTGCGGGAACTGGGTTGGATAGCCAGGGGGGTGGACGATGGGTGGGCCTGTCCAGAGGATTGGAGGCCTTGCCCCTGAGACACGAGCCTTCTAGAGACCTTCGGACAAGGGGAAGCTACAGTTCTGTTCGTGCTGGGATTTCCGGGCCCCAGGGCTCTGTAAGTGGCTCCAGGCTAGTGCTAGGAAAGGTGGCCCTTCTCTGGGCCTCCCTGACCCTCCTTTCCACGTTTCCTGTTCTCCCAGGTGTTCGGATCTCTCCGGGACCCTGTCTCCCTCTGAGGGTCCAGATGTCAGGACACATCTGCAGGGGTGGGCTGAGCTGTTGACAATTTACAGGGCCCAGACCACCGATGGGGGTTTGGGGCGGGGGTGGCAGGTGGGTGCCTGGGTGGGGAGGCGGGGCAGGTCCAGTGGCTCCTGTCTGTCATTTCAGCCTCCCCTGCAGCAGCCTGCATAGCCACGCTGGGTTCCTGCCTTCCACCCATACCCCATGAGTGACCCCGACATTCCCTCCCCAACCCTCCTCAGGCCCAGAACCAGACACTGGATGAGAAAAAGTGGAAATAGAGGCCAGTCAGAGCTGGGTTGGTCCCCATTAGGTCCCCAAAGCAGAGCAGGTCTCACTCTGGCCCTTTACTTTTTGCTCTCAAAGGGGCAGTGGAACCATGCCAAGGGCCCCAGCCTCATCCACAGGCTTTCTTGGGGCCACCAGAGTTGGGGCCTAAGTGGCCAGCCCCTCCCTTCCTTCATGCCGCACCCCATGTGTGTTTGCTGCCCTGACTTCCGGCCTGGGTCACAATGACAGTGATTTCACAAATGATAATCATAAAACGACCGTGGTAATAGTGGCCATGCAAACTGACTGAGCCATTCCACAGGCATGGGTTCCCCACGTGACTCAGAGTAACTAACCGACAGCGCAAGAAAGTTTATCCAGCCAGGAAGCAGCCAGGACAGATGTCAGCCCAGGCCAGGCCAAGCCCCAGGGCCCATCGTCCCCTCCCATCCTGCCCTTCCCGTTATCCAGCCTGATGGGACAGGGGACAGGGCCTCTGGCCTCCTTCTCTTCTCCCAGGGCCCCTGCAGGCATGGATTGGAACCTGATCTTGCTTGCACCTTAGGTGTGAGCGTGACTATCATCCACCCCTTCGGCTTTACCCCGGGAGCCAGGTTGCGTGCCTGGCGCACAATGGGTCCCCGCAAACTCGGACCAGCCCTGGGAAGCGGCCCATCGCCGTGTGCTCCCCGAGGAGGACGCAGGCTCAGAAAGGCCCCCAGCGTGTGAGAGGGAGGTCTGAGCCAGGTGGGCCCGACTGGGAAGCCTGTGCTCATAGCCACTCCCGGGCGGGCCGCTCCTGTGCCCTGCGCTGGGGCTTCTGTAGCCAAAGGACCCCAAGGCCTCCTCGCCCTCCCAGGCGGGGCCCTGGAGCGGCGTCCCTGGGTGGGTTCCGCGGCCCCTGCTGAGTCTGGCTGCCTCCGCAGGGGGTCACAGAACAGGGTGAGACAGGAATACTGCCCAGTTCCCCACAACTTCGCAACCCAACCGATGGCGCCATAGAGCAGGAAGGGTTACAAAGAGGCCACAGGAAGCTCTGACTCGGCAGCGGGGTGGGGGTAGGTGGGAGGGACCTGAAGAGCCTGGGACCAGAGGACGACCACAGCCACGGGGCTCCCACCAGCGTGGGCAAGGCTGGCCCAGGATGGTGACACCCCGGGCCCTGGGAGCCTGGCTCCTCCTGCTCCTGGTCTCAGGTAAGCAACTGGTCCCTCGCCCCCTCCTGCCAGGCCCCGGAGACCCAGTGATAGGGACAAGGATGAAATAGAGAGTGGGGTGTATGAAGCCCGCCCTCCGAGGAGCCCCGCCGGAGGTCAGAGCACCTTCTCTGATCTTGTCCTTGAGTTAGACATCATCCTGACAAACTTGGCCCACGTGGGCCTCAGACTCCCTTTGCTTTCCCCCAGCACCCTGGAGATGAAGGGAGCATGCAGAGGGCCCCCTGACAGGCCTGTGTCTCCCCACAGGCCTGGCTCTGGGACACAGGTGGGCTCTGGACAAGCTCTTCCCAGCTGGCCTCGGAGCTGGTGGGGGACAGGGCTGGGATGCCCCAGAGGCTGAGGCCAGGTGGGGTTCCCACCACCCACACCCCCCACCGGCCCCTCTCTCCCTGTCCCCACCATGGCCCTGCATTCCTTACTCACCCGAGCCAGGAACAAGACTCTTCTGCCCACTTCACTCTTCACCTGACACACATGGCCATTCTCCAGGGGCCATTGGAGGACCCCAGGCCTTGTCCTTGCTGCCCTCTCTCCCAGGAAAGCTGTCCTCTGGCTGCCGTCCACCTGGGTAGCCTCATTCACCTTCTTTTTTTTAAAAAAAATTGTATTTATTTCTTTTTAAAGAAAGGAGAAGGGAGGGAGAAAAAGAGAGGAAAACATGGATTGGTTGTCCCCTGTACACCCTCAACTGGGGACCTGGCCTGCAACCCAGGCATTTGCCCTGACGGGGGACCGAACCAGTGACCCTTCGGTCTATAGGCTGGTGCTCAATCCACAGAGCCACACCAGCCAGGGCTCATTTACCTTCTTGCTACTTGGTGGAGTCTGTAGTGATCCCTCAGGCAGGGGTGGGGTGGGAGGGGGTGCTCCGTGCTCCCTGCTGTCATCTCAGCCCCTTGCTGAGTGGCACAATCTGCCTGGTTCAGGCAAAGCACCAGCCTTGGAACAGGGGGAGGGGCCTCAGAAGATTTATATCTAGAGGTTAGACTGCTTCCTTTGTTTATATTTATGGGTTTGTCGTCCATTTGCCCATTCATTCATTGAGTCATTCATTCATGAAGCATGATGGTGCTCCCTGTGCAGTGCCAGGCCCTGTGCTGGTACAGCATGTGGTCCCTGCCCTCAACGGGCTGACAGTCTAGCAGTGGCAGGGGACTTCAGAGGAGTCCAGGGCATGACGGGGGGCCCAGAAGGAGGCAGACACGTTCTAATAACAGGACCCTTTACAAAGGTGCAGGGAGGGATAAGGGAACCACGAAGAGGGGTACAGGCCCGGGAGGCTGTGGGTGTGGGAGAGTAGAGCAGGCCACTGGCGAGAGCCAGGAGCCAGGGTTGTGGAGGCAGGAGGGGTGGCAGGTACCACCCTGCCCGCTGACCTCCAGCCTGCTCCCTGTGGGAATAGATTGAGGTGGTCCTCTCAGGCTAGGGAAGGGGAGGGCGAGTCTGCAGGAGTGAAGCATACCCTGCCGCACGCAGGCCTGCTTCAGGGTCTCCCTGGCTAGGCTAAATGCTTCTAGCGCCTTCGGGAAGTAATCACAAACATGGCACGCGGTCTTCGCTGCACCAGGTGCAGACAGAAGTGCCCTAAAGCTGATGGCAGGCCAGGCGGGAGGGACTGTAGCACTCATCTCAGCACCCATTCTTAACCCCCGGGCCACGGGGCAGGCCCCCAGAGAGCAGGGTCTCCCCTCAAGTGGACGGTTTCCTTCCCTCCCATTCCTCCTTCTTTGTCTTCCTCTCCCTCCCCTCTTCCTTCTTGCTGATTTCCTCTCTTTCTCTTTTATTTATAAAGGAAATGTGGATCATGTTATCTGTCACGTGCTTTTCTCCATTAAACAACGTAGGGTGACTATTGTTATAATCTAACAGACTTTAAAGTTCCTTTACAAGCTAATTATGGCTCCGACACACCGATCTCTCTCTGATTGTTGTAAAATCCACTCTGAAATGTTATCTGTTAACTCCACATTTACTCTAACTTTGGTCTGCCATTACCTTTACCGTACATTTTATTTTCCTCTTTAAAATGAACTGACTTTTGTTACTGTGAAAGTAATATCGTGAACGATTTAAGACAAAAATATCGGACAGTGGAGGAGGGTATGAAAATTTGGAAGGCCCGTGTCTCCTGGCCACCTCAGCCTGGTACCCCCGTATAGCTTTTGGCGTGGGAAGGTGAAAGGTACGAACTTTCAGGTCCCCCTCCCCATCGATAATAGACATACTGATAGGTGCTCAACCTATTCCATAAATGAAACAAAATCAGTTTCACCCCTCGGGCGGGCAAAGATTTGAAACTGTGCTGAAGTCTAGAATTCTGAGCATGTGCGTCATAATTGGCCACATTGGGAGTCAGTGAAAGGTACATCCCTTTCAGAAGGAAATTCAGTAATACCCCAAAAGTTTTAAAAGCATGTCGCACCGTAGTTTGACGCAGAAATTCCGACGAGAGGAATGCTCTCTATGACACAGGGGTGAGCGAAAGTATTCAACAGCCCCAAACGTTCAGCAACAGCTCTAATGTTCACCAGCCGAGAACCAAGTGAATGAGTGTTTGAACGCCCATGTGATGAAATAGTGTGCAAGTGTGTAGAGAATGAGATGAATCAATACGTGCTGATGTCGAAAGCTCTCCACGGGATATTGCTAAGTGACTCCCTCCATGTAAAATTTTAAACGATTTAGTAGAAACGTGTGTAGAAAACTCCCAGAAGTATGTGTCATAACCTGTTACCATCCATGAACTCCAGAGTATAACTTGGGAGTGGAGGGACTGGTAATTTTCATTCTGTGTCCTTGGGGACAATTTAATTTTTTTCTAACTCTCTGTGTGTAATACTTTGGGTCAGATATAGATAAATATGTAGATACATTCATTTATTCAACATAAATACATAAAGATACAAATAGTTTTACAAGGAAGTTCGTACCTCCTGGAAGAAATGCTACTGGCTCTTTAAATACCTACAATGAGCTGTGTCCTTTATTGTAATCCTATCCCAAACACGCAAGGAGCATATCATTAGCCTCATTTGGTTGGTGGGAAGATCAACCTCAAAGAGGTTAGGTAACTTGCCTGAGGTCACACGGCTCATAAGAGACCCAAAGCTTCCTGTCCACCCCCTGTACCAGGTGACCTAGAAGTCGCAAAAGCTGGTCTGTGATCCTGGAGCAGTCTCCAATTAGCTAGTGACCTTGCTCATGTTACTGTGTTCCAGGAGGCCTCAATATACTCACCTCAGAAGGGAGACGTTGGGGTTGCTATGGGGATGTGGGAGAATGAGGCGAACCAAGACTAATATATTCAAGAGGGACACCATGAGGCCACAATTGCAAGGGCTTTGGAAAGTCTGATATAGAACAAACTGCAAAAAAGCCAGGCAGACTCCTTGGAGGAGGTGGTAAACAGTACCACCACTAGCATATCAAACATTTTATCTGCAGTGTCACATGCCCAAGCCCTTCATACACACTTTCTCCAAAGCATCTTACTGGCCCTGTAAGGGGGAAGGTAGTACCTCCTTTCACCTTAAACCTGAGGCCCAGGAAAGGTATGGGTCCAGCTCAAGTGCACACAGGGTGAGGGACAGAGCTGGACTTCCGGCCTATACTGCCAGACTCTGGAGCCCTTGCCGCCTTTCCCACCCAGCACATTCACACTTTGCTTCCCTCCCCTAGGTAAGGGAAGTGTCTCCAGCAAACCTGTCACAGAGAGCCCGAGAAAAGTCTGCCTGGGGGACATCAATATGGATCGTTACGGATCCTTCGAACTTGAGAGCACCGCCAAGTGCTTCACAGAGTGCAGACAGGTGGACAGCGGATCCTGCGATATTGAAAAGTTGCAGAGGTAACCAGGCCCTCTGAGCTGGAGCAGGGCTCTGGGGTTCCTGCAGCGGGTGGGTGGGGGGAAAGGGATGGGTCTATCAGCCACCATGGCTCCAAAAATTGCCTCTGCCATCTTGCCTTTCCACCTTGTTGTTTGGCACACACATTCTTCCCCACCCACCTCCTGAGACCCCTCTGACCCAGCAGACACAAAGGTAAGTCAGCTTTGTTCCTGCGACCAGGAGTTGTGGAGGGACAGACACAGGCCCGAACGAGGAGAGCGGTAGTTTCACACATCCTTGTGGTGCTGGCAGCCTTTTTGGTTCTAGCCATCCAGTCCAGTGCCAAGTGAGACCTCACTGGGACTTTAACTTGCTTTTCACCAATGACTAATGATGCAGAGCATCTTTTCATGTGCTTAGTAGCCATTTGTGTATCTTCTTTGGTAAAATAACCATTCAAATCTCTCCCTTACTTGTTCTTTCAATGGGTTGTCTTCTTATCATTGAGTTTTAAGAATTTTGTGTATATACAAGCTTTTTGTTAATCCAATGTATGATTTGTGGATATTTTCTTCCAGTGTGTGTGTGTATATATATATATATGCCTTGTCTTTTTATTTTCTAATGATTTCTTTTGAAGATCAAAACATTTCATTTTGAGGAAGTCCAATTTAAATGTGTGTATGTGTATTTGATATCATACCAAAGAAAGTCCATCTAGCCCAAGGTTACAAAGATTTTCTCCTAATTTTTCTTTTACAAGTAAATGGTTTTAGTTCTTATAATTAGGTTATGCATTTGGAGTTCATTACTTTGTGCATAGCATAAGATAAATGTCAAACTTTAGATTGTTATTACTACTGTTTTTTGCATCTGGGTATCTAATTGTTTTGGCACTATTTGTTGAAAAAGACTATGCTTTCTCCCCTGAATTGCCTTTGGGAGCACATCATATTGAAGAGTTGAGTGGAAGCTCCTGAAATGTTTTCTCCCAAGATAGCAAACCCGAAGCAAAACTATGTGGCAGAGATTAAGGCCACCGTGAAAGATTTATAAAACACACAAGCGGTTTCACCTATCCTAACTCTATTTAATGCACCAAAAACCAGGTGTTTCTTGGGGAATGACTATAGACCATCATAAGCTTAATCACATGGAAGGTCCAATGGCAGCTTCAGTCCCTGACAAATAAGTTTCCTTGAATCAACCAACACAGCCCCTGGCAATGAATATGCAGCTCTTACACGGCTCATACATTTTTTTCTCCATACCAGTTGTCAAGGACTGCCAGAGCAGTTTATTTTTACTTGGTAGAGTCAACAGTATTCTGCCACAGTGTTTTCTTGTGACTGAATCAAGCCTCCTGATCACTGCCATAATATAGTTCACAGAGGCCTTATTAATCTTGACTTTCTACAAAGCATTGGTAGTCCACTGACAGAAGTGACAGCATTATGCTATAATGAGCAGAATGTGGCAAGTACTAAAGATACCTTAGGAAGATGTATGTGAACTAGAAGATAGGAGCTAAACCCTACAAGAATTCAGGGGCCCACCACCTCCTTGAACTTTCTGGGCATTCAAATGTCTTAATGTCAAAACATCCCCTCCAGCCCTGGCTGGTGACACAGTGGATAAGGTGCCGGCCTGCGAACCCAAAAGTTGCTGGTTTGATTCCCAGCCAGGGCACATAACCAGGTTGCAAGCCAGGTCTCCAGCCAGGTCCATAGCTGGAGGCAGGTGAAAGGCAACCATACATGGATGTCTCTCTCCCTCTCTGCCTCTCTCCCTTCCCTTCTCTGTAAAAATAATTAATAAAATCTTTTTTAAAAAACCCCCTCCAAGTTAAGAGGCAACTCTTAAATGTCATACCATGTACTATGAAAAAAACAAAACAGGCACAACGTGGAAAGATATGTATTAGACATCAGAAATCTAAGTAGCTGTATTAATATAAGACAAAGAAGATGATGCTTTACATTTTAAAAATATGTTATATTTCATAACAAACTAATTTTTGAAAGTGCCCTGAAAACCAGATGAAAACATCTTTTCTTGAGAAGGTAAGTTGGGCTATTTCGTGAGGCTAAATAAATAAATAAGAAGAAAGAAAGAAAGAAATCAAGTGCATGAGGTAAAAGAAAAATATATATATTATGAAATACATATAATGAAATACAATTCCCTCTCTTCTTTGGTAACAATGACAATCGCAATACTTGTTTAGTTAGATTTTTAAAAGATCAATAAAAGCCAGATACAGCTGGTGTCATGCAATCAATAGATTTGGAGAAATGTACCCCACAGTTTCTGGAATTGTCTGCTCCACTCAAGCACATTTGCATGGCTTACTTCCTAGATTGTGTGATATTTTTTCAGTGGCTTCTTTGGGGGTTTTCCCTTGGTAGCCGGGTGTTCAAAAATAATGTTAAAATAAAAGTCTCCTTTTGTCTTCTTGTCACCCTTCATAGCTACTCCTTTCCAACAGCCTTGATCTGGCTGTATCTGCCCCCCCCCCCAACCACCACAATCACTCCCCTCCAACCCCCGCCTCTGTCTCATCAAATCTTAGGACCCCAGATCCAGGAAAAGAAACCCTGGTGTGCAGTTAGGTTTCAGTACCACGGAGAGCACCACAGACTTGCCTCACCCAAATATTTCAACTGAGGCGAGGAAGCTTCAGTGAAATAAATGCCAATTAACTTCTGTATTCTGTATGGTTCCCATAACATCTCAGTTCCCATAAGTCAGTTTCCATACAGCTCAGTCTCCAGAGACTGAATGCCCAGGACGCAGTTAGCACACAATAAGTGTAAGAACATGCTTACTCATCCCACGCAGTAATTATCCCACAGTGGCAAATACTCACAGGAGTTTCTCCAAAGATATACAAAGGCCAACAAGCACATAAAAAGAGGATGTTTGGTATCATTATACATTAGGGAAATGCAATTAAAACCACGACGAGATACTGCTTTACACCCACCAGGATGGCTACAATTAAAAAACAAATGAAAAATACCAGGTCTGCCCTCAAAGTATTGAGCCAGTGTGTCAATATAGTTAAAACAGTTTGTGCCGATGATACTTTTAGGACAGACCTCGTAAGTGTTGGCAAGTATACGAAGAAATTGAAACAGACATTGTTAGCAGGAATGCAAAATGGTGTGGAAACCAGCTTGACAAACCCTCAAGAAGTTAAACATAGAATTACCATCATGACCCAGCAATTTCACTCCTCGGTACATACATGCCCAGAAGAATTGAACACAAGCCTTCAAACAAAGTTTTGTGATGTGAATGTTTATAGCAGCTCTACTCACCATAACTCAAACAACCCAAATGTCCATCAATGGATAAATGGGTAAACAAAGTGTGATATATCCATACAATGGAATATTATTCATCCACAAAAAGGAACTAAGTACTTTTACATGCTACCACATAGATGAATTTTGAAAACATTATGCTAAGTAGAAGAAGTCAGGCAGGCACACACGCACCCAAACTCAAATGTCATGCAATTCCATTTTTATGAGATGTCCAGAATAGGCAAATTTATAGAAAGAGAAAGCACATTAGTGGCTGCTGGGGACTAGGGCAGGAGGAAAGAGAGTGATTGCCTAATGGGCACAAAGTTTCTTTTCAGGGTGATGAATTGTACACTTAATAGAGGTTAAAATGATAACTTTTTTAAAAAATTTTATTGTTGTTGTATTACATCCATCCCCTTTTTGCTCCCCTCTGTCCCCCTCCCCACCCACCCATTCCCCCCAAAGTCAATCCTACCTGTTGTCCATGTCCATGGTTCCTTTATACTAGGTTCTTGTCTAAGCTGCTCCCCTTCCTTGCCTCTGCCTCCCCCCTCCCCCCAACCCCCTTCCCCCTGACCAC
>PVIW01008127.1:0-64403 GCA_004026585.1 Noctilio leporinus | reverse complement strand
CTTTTTAGAAAGAGGGGAAGGGAGAGAGGCAGAGAGGGAGAGAGACATCAATGTATGGTTGCTTTTCGCCTGCCTCCAGCCACAGACCTGACTGGAGACCTGGTTTGCAACCTGGTTATGTGCCCTGGCTGGGGAATCGAACCTGCGACCTTTGGGTTCGCAGGCCGGCGCCTTATCCACTGTGCTACCAGCCAGGGCTCAGATAAAATTTTTTAAGTATGTGTTCTAGGTCTGTGAAATATGTCATTGGTATTTTAATAGGGATTGCATTGAATATATATATGGCTTTGGGTAGTATCAACATTTTTATGATGTTGATTCTTCCCATCCATGAATATGGTATATGCCTCCATTTATTTGTATCTTCCTTAATTTATTTCTTCAGTGTTCTGTAGTTTTCTGAATACAGATGTTTTACCTCCTTGGTTAATTTATTTCTAGATACTTTATTTTTCTTGTTTCTATAGTAAATGGAATTTTCCCCTTAATTTCTATTTCTGATATTTTATTGTTGATGTACAAAATACCTTCTATTTCTAAATATTGACTTTGTATCCTGTTTTTTGTTTGTTTGTTTGTTTGCTTTGTTTTTTGCCAAATTCACTTATTAAGTCAAGTAGTTTTTTAGTGGAGCATATAGTTTTCTTATACATTATCATGTCATCTGCAAACAATGACAGTTTTAATTTTATGTATTTTTTCTTGCCTGATCACTGTGGCTAGAACTTCCAATACTATGTTGACTAGAATTGGTGAAAGCAGACACCCTTGTCTTGCTTTTGCCTATTGAGTATGATGTTGGCTGTAGGTTTCTAATATATGGCCTTTATTGTGTTAAGGTATGCTCCCTCTACTCACTTTGGTGAGTATTTTTATCATAAATGGGTGCTGTAGCTTATCAAATGCTTTTTCAGCATCTATTGATATGATCATGTGATTTTTGTCTTTTACTTTATTTATGTGGTGTATGCATTACATTTATTAATTTGCAAATATTACAGCATTCTTGCATCCCTGGGATGAATTCCACTTGATCATGATGTATGATCTTTTTAATGTATTGCTGTACTCAGTTTGCCAATATTATGTTGAAGATTTTAGCATCTAAGTACATTAGCAATATTAGCTTATAGTTTTCTTTGTTATGTCTTTACTTGGCTTTGGAATTAGGATAACACTGGCCTCATAGAAAAAAATTGGGAGTCTTCCCTCTTCTTGAATTTTTTGGAATAGTTTGAGAACAATATAGGGGTTAGCTCTTCCCTAAATGTTTGGTAAAATTTGCTTGTGAAGCCATCTGGTACAGGATTTTTGTGTGCTGGGAGTTTTTTGATTACTGCTTCAATTTCACTAGTTGTTATTGGTTTATTTAGGCTTTTAGCTTCTTCTTGATTCAGTTTTAGAAGATTATATGTTTCTAGAAATTTGCCCATTTAGCCCAGGTTGTCAAATTTCTTGGCATATAGCTGTTCACAGTAATTACTTACAATCCTTTGTATCTCTGTGGTATTAGTTGTAACTTCTCTCGTTTTGATTTTATTTATTTGGGTCCTCTCTTTTTTTTCTTGATGAGTCTGGTTAAAGGCTTGTCAATTTTATCTTTCAAAGTATCAGTTTCTGAATTCATTGATCCTTTGAATTGTCCTTTTAGTCTCCATGTCATTTAATTCTGCTCAGATCTTGTTTCCTTCCTTCTTCTAGCTCTGGTTTTTGTTTTTGTTTTTGTTTTTCTAGTTCTTGTATATGTACAATTAGGTTGTTTATATGAGATTTATCTATCTTTTTACAGGCCTGTAGGCCTGTATTTCTATGAACTTTCCTCTTAGGACTGCCTTTGCTCTGTCACATAGTTTTTGGGCTGTTGTATGTTGATTTCATTTGTTTCCAGAAACTTTTTTATTTCTTCCTTGATCTCATTGTTAACCCATTCATTATGTAATAGCATGTTATTCAGTCTCCATGAATTTGAATGTTTCTGAGTTTATTCATTGAGGTTGGTTTCTAGTTTCAAGCCATTGTGATCTGAGAAGATGCTTGATATGATTTTAATTTTTTTGAATTTGTGGAGGCTTGTTTTGTGTCCTACCCTGTGGTCTATCTTTGAAAATGTTCCATGTGCATTTGAAAAGAACATGTATTTTGCTTTTGGGGGGTAAAAGGTTCTGTATATATCAATTAAATTTACTTGATCTATAGTGTTATTCAATGCCACAATATCCTTATTGATTCTTTGCTTGGAAGCATACTTCATTGTTGACAACATGGTGTTAAAATCACCTACTCTGGGCATTTTGCTATTGATATCTTTCTTTAAAATCCTACAAGATTTTCCTTATATATTTGGGTGCTCCTATGTTCCATGCATATATGTTTGTAAGGGTTATATCTTATAACCCTTGTTATAAGGGTTTATTCCCTTAAGTATTATATAGTGTCCTTCTTTATCTCTTTCTATGGCCTGTTTTGAAATCCATATTGTCTGATATGAGTATTGCTACCACAACTTTATATTCATGTCCATTTGCTTGGAATATTTCTTTCCATCCCTTCACTTTCAGTCTGTGTAGGTTTTTTATTCTGAGGTGGGTCTCTTATAGACAGCATATATGTGGGTCATGTTTTCTTATTCACTCAGCTACCCTATGTCTTTTGACTGGAGCTTGTAATCCATTTAAGGCTATTATTGATAGGTACTTACTCATTGTCATTTTCTCCTTTTGTGCCTGTATTCCTCTCTCTCTCTCTCTCTTTCTTCATCTTCTTAAAGCAATTCCTTTAGCATCTCTTGCAATGGTGCTTGTTTGGTGGAGATGTATTTTTTAGTGTTTTTTTTTTTTTTTTTTTTTGTAGGGGTGGTCTCCTATTTTTGCCTTCCATTTTAAATAAGAGCCTTCCTTTCTGGGTGGAGTAGTCTTGGTTGTAGGCCTTTACTTTTCACTACTTGGAATATTTTTGACACTCCCCTCTGAATAAAGATATTTTAAAAATGGGAAAAAGAATGTGAGATGCCTAATGACAAGAAAAGTGGTTTTGAGAGACTGGAGAAAGGAGAATTTGTAAGAGTGCAGAATAGAAACAAGTCATAGCAAGAGAGTAATATAATTTAAAATGAAAATAAGAGGAAAGAAGGTAAAATAGATTAAGGGAAGAGAGGAGCAAATTTTGAGATTTAAAAGAAACTATAATATAAAAATTAATGACCTAATAGGCACAAACTTTAAGGACTAGAAATGGATGTTTAAAAGCTGTGCAAGAGAGAAACTAATGCAAATCTTTAAGATCAAAACAGATTTTGTCTTGGTAGAATCTAGTTTTACCACTGTCATCTCTTTCTGGACCTTCTCCTGGTAAAATCAGATGGTGTCCCAGTCTGGGCCTAGACAGGCTATTTGAGACTACCAGCAATCCACAGTCCATGGCTATCTCCTTCAGTTGTTAATCTAGTCAATCTGTAATCAGCAGCCAGGTTTAACCACCACAGGGTAGAGCAGAGTAATTCCTATGGGCGGGGCTATTGCTCCCCCTCAGGCTGATGCCACTTGGAGGGGGAGAGGTGCCTGAGCAAGATGGCTTCTGCATTATAAAGGGTGACTCAGCATGAGGATCCCATTGGCCACTCCCTCAGTTCTCTTCCCAAAGCTTCCATCCCCAAGCACTCCTCAGGCATCACTGGTCCATTGTGACACCCTTTGCTGGAGCCCAGGGTAAGTGCATTGTGCATTGGCCTTTTAAAAGGCTCTCCACATCTTCAGCCATCTGTTTCTGGCAGACTGCTGTTTAACAGCTGAACATTATCTGGGTGCCTTTCTGGCTCTGGTGCTGTAGGCTGTGGAGCCTGGCTCAGAGTTCAGACCCGACTTTTCTCAGGGAAAGCTCCCATCTGCTGAAAAATTCCTCTGCCATCTCAGCGGTTGCCTGTGGGAGCCCAGCTAGCCCTCTCATATTTCCTTCCTACTTTGTACCAATCTTGCTGTAGTGAAGTAGCTTCCTCCCATCTGTCCATGATTATAAGGCCTCCCTCCAACCATCGCTCAGTTGGTCATTCCAGATGATTTCTTTATAATGAACTTCTCATCTTTATCTCCCCATTTGAATAAGCTCTGTCCAGAAGAATTGTGTAGAAATAGCACTCTACATGAAGGGGGTAGTTAGTATTCCCTTGGCATTGGCAGTGAGCTCATTTGGGGTCTCTCCCTCAATCTTGTGTAACATTGGAAATCATAAGAGCTGTGATATTTGTTAACACAGATATAGGAAATGATTTCCTAGGAAGTCAGACCATCTACTCATAGAGGAAGCCAAATGTTATATGTTCCATAGCACATGAGGGTTAGTGGTGACCGTCTCTTCAATCTCTAGAGACATTGTGAAATCTTTTCAATAATGATGAGTGTATTAGGCCCTGGATATATCTACCCTTATGGTAACTGGGGTCCATAATTATTTTCAGCAAGCTTTTGCTTGTTTTGTTTCAAACATTCAATCTCTAAAGACCAAGTTTGCCCCCATACTTTCCCCCCCTTTTTTGTAAATAATCACATCTTTTCTGCAAAATAAAAAAGCTTTTATATGTTTATTTTTGGTGGGGGGCTTCTCCATTTCCTTTATTCTTCTTAATATCCCCCTGTCTATTCTGTAACCAGCAACGTGTACTTATTTTTTCCCTTCACATCCAGACAATTCACCATTTAATTACTGCCTTCTGTCAGCTTCTCAAATCATATTAATACAAAGTTTTCTTTTCATTATTTCAAAATGCCTATGCTAATTCATTTATTTAAAGAATTACTCTTCTGCCCTGGCTGGTGTTACAGTGGATAAGGCGCCAGCCTGGGAACCCAAATGTCGCTGGTTCAATTCCCCAGCCAAGGCACATAATGAGGTTACAAGCCAGGTCTCCAGCCAGGTCCATATCTGGAGGCAGGTGAAAAAGGCAACCATACACTGATGTCACTCTCCCTCTCTGCCTCCTTCCCTTCCCCTCTCTAAAAATAATAAAATAAAATATTTTAAAAAATTACTCTTTTAAGTAAGATGAATTGCAATATTACCAAACACATGCAAAAATACATTTACATACATATGTATTTTTACATATATCTAAAGTACATACTGGATTTTGAAGTTAATACAAAAAATTAAAAATATGCCAATAGCTTACATAATTATTGCATATTAAATGATGGTATTTTAGATATATTGTAGGAAAATTAAGCAGATTTTTTCTTCAGTACTTATTTTACTCTGGAATGCTATTTTTGTGAAATGTATCACAGAAATGGTGTATTGCAGAACTCACTTTTGTGAAAGTTGTCCTAGAGACAGTGCCAAACCCATAGTAAAAAATGAATTTGGTTTTTGAGTCAGATCTTCCCGCCTCCAACAATACAACTCAACTTTATTTTAAGCTACTGGAACTACAACTTATTCTTTTTGGAGTTTTCCGTCTTAAATAATAGATAGATTGATTGATTGATTTTGGCTGTGCAGAGGTCTTACTTCTTTCAATACCCTCTGTTTTTCCTCTACATGTGTTTTACAAGTTGAAGTCTTCAGAAATAATGGCACTTGCAGGGCTCAGCTGGTCCCCAGAGTAGAAATTATTATGTCTACTAAGTTGAGATAAAAAATAAAAATCCCTAGGATTTAAATAATTTTGTAGAATAGTATTCTAGCTATTTTTTTTTTTTTTGAACTTGTGGTTGACTTCCTATGTGATCCTAAATTAACCCCTGAACTATTTAAGAGCCTACGGAGGTTGAGATTAGGTATGTTCACATTTCAATAATAAAATTTACTATATCATTCATTCCTGTTCCTGAGCATCCCAGCTTGGGGGCCTTCATAACTGGAAATGTATATTTCCATGATTTAGTTGAAAGGAATCTCATCTAATTTACATGCTAATATGAGAATATATATTGTCTATGTACACAAATCATATAGTTTAGTAGTTTGCAACTTCCATCCAATTTGGCCTTCATTCTCAGCATCTTTTCTAACCTAAAGGTTGACTGATTTCACAACATACCCATGACCAGTTGGTTGCTATTTAAAACATAAATTGCTAACAAAATCTATATATTACACACCCACAAGTAAGCACATATTTTATAGCAGTGAATAAGAAAGATAGCATGTATTCTATGTAACAAGCATCCATATTTTCTTACTTTTTTATTCTTCCTTAACTGAATTCAACTTTTCTGAGTTATTGCAAGTAACATGATTTTCCCATATTGGGAAATAATTCCAATCTAAGAAAACTTAACTTGCAGTAATGCAGACACAAGTAATATACAAAATTATACATTATTTAGTAAAGTTTATTTATAAGATCATTTTAAAGCATTCATACATTAAAGTTGTTTCTTATCCATTCAGCTACCCTATGTCTCTTGCTTGATTGGTGCATTTAATCCATTTACCTTTAAGGTTATTATTGATAGGTACTTATTCATTATCTATTTTTCCCTTCTTATAAGTATCTGTATTTTTTCCTCTACTGTATTAATGTCTTATTTGAAGATGGAGCTACTACTTGGCATCCTAATACACATGCACCCCTCCTCACACATTTAATTGCAAAAGCGTCCCTACTAACCATGATCCAACTGTTTTTTGAACAATTCCAACAATTTTAACATTCTCTATAAGAGACTATAAGTAAATGTGCAACCTTTCCACAAAGCACATTTGGACATATAACTCCTCAGCTGCTCCCATTACTTTTTCACTGTTTTTAGAATAACATAAAAGATTCTTCGTATTTTGGTCCACCTTTTCCAACCTCATCTTCTACCATTTAGGATGACTCTTGGGGGTCTCTCACCTTGCCCTTCACACTTCTAAAGTTTTGCCATGCTGTTCTTTCTTTCCATGATGTCCTTTCTCCTCTTGTCTTTCTGGTGAATTCCATTTTATCCTGGTTAATTCTATCTCATCTCAAGTGTCATTTCTGCAAATCTTCACCTTGTCCTCATCTCCAGGGCTGGCTTCTCCATTAATCACAGCAGGCACAATGCCTAGGACCCATGATACTTTTAGTGGTCCATAAATATGTTTTCATTTCTTTGAAAGTTAGCAACAACAGAAAGAGGGTGAGGGATGGAGGGAGAGAGAGTGAGAGAATATAATCTATACAATTCATCAGTGTTATGTGTTTCTCTATACCACCATCACAATTATAGAATATGATCTATATGTATTTATGGAGGAAAGGGCCTCACAAGGCAGAAGTGTCAAATGTGGCCCTGCTCATCCCTCATGTATCTACTTCATCTATATACTTTGTTCTCCAAAGAACTGTGAGCTTCTTAAAGTTATACTCAGCACCTAGCTCATGCTGGTATGTAGTAGGTCATTCTATATATTTAATAAATGCATAGGAGTTCAATATATGTGTAGACCCTGGCTTACAAATAGCTTGTGCATTAAAAGCTTGTTTGTAAGATTTTTAAAAAATCAAAACACATTTACCATAGAAATGACATATGCTTGTGGTTTGAGGCAAGTAGGAAAAGGCTCCCTGCCCAACCCAGCCCAGCCCAGAAAATGTACATTACACAGAATGTTTTTGAAATACTACTTAAGTGCAGTGAAAACCAACCAACCGAACAAGCAAAAACCCAATACCCTGAAAGTTGACCAAAAAAAAAAAAAAAAAGAAATGAAATTGAAAAATATTCTTAAAACATTATCTCTATGAAGACTGACTTTCTCAGATTTCAAGTTGCCCTTTCCTCCTGGCCTGTTGCAGACATTATGTGTGCTTACCACAATGCCTATACCTGCCAAATCTCTGTCTTGGGCCACCCTGCATGACAAATGGTGGCGCTGGTTGTGTGTGCTGTGCTTTTCTTGCCTCTCATTGCTTCCAGCCATTCTTTCTGCTGACTCCCACAAACCACTAGGGGAGGAAAAAGGGTCCCGCAGCTATGAGCAAGCCCACAGGCTGACTATTCTGACTGGGTAGAACCACACAGCCAAGTGAGAGAGGACTTGATGGGTTTCTTCTGGTCTTAGGAGAGCAGCTTAACCCTTTCACAGTTTAATTCTAAATATGTTTCACCATTAATTGTATTCAATCCTTTTTCAAAGAAAAAAAACTTAGGTTTAATCTTAAAAAGTGTTTATTCCATGTGATTGATAGTAGAGTTGTTTGCATCTTGGGATCTGATATTACTTAAACAACTTCTTATTCAATATAACATTACCATAACATCCTTTAAACAAGTTGTTCAAGTTAGAAGGGGGGTGGGGGGGTGGGTAACTATTGTGACTAAGTATACAGAGCAGGGAAATTACTGCATCTACCTGAGAAAATTCTACAATATTCCTACAAAAATAGGCAGTTTCTGAAACAGCCTAGTGATCATGAGAAACAAAAAATAATGTTGACTCGTTAACACAGGGTGATAATTACAATTATTTTATTTTATATATATATATTTTTTCTCCTGTATATATATTTTAAAGATTTTATTATTTTTGGAGGGGAAAGAAGAGAGGCAGAAAGGAGAGAGACATCAATGTATGGTTGTCTTTCACCTGCCCCCAGCTACAGAGTTGGCTAGAGACTTGGCTTGCAACCTGGTTATGTGCCCTGGCTGGGAATCGAACCAGCAACCTTTGGGTTTGCAGGCTGGAGTCTTATTCACTGTGCCACCAGCCAGGGCCTCTCCTGTATATTTTTATTGATATTGCATTAATTTCAGGTGTAGAACATAATGAACTCAATAGTTGTGTATGTTGCAAACTGACCTTCACGATAAATTTAGTTAAAATCCACCATCATACATAGTTACAATTTTTCTTCTGATGAGAACTGTTAAGATCTACTCTCATAGCAACTCTCAAATATACAATACAGTATTAACTATAGTCACCACACTATACATTATACTCCCAGGACTTATTTATTTTATAACTGGAAGTTTGTCCTTTAAAAATTTCTTTATACAGTTTACTATCAGTATTATTTAGTATTGGTTTCAGGTATACAGCATAGTGACTAGACCAAATTTACTCAGAATTTTTTTGTAATCTGGAGACCTTAAATAATTTATCCAAGATCATATGGTTGGTTAGAAGCAAGGAAAGACAGCCTTATAATTTTTTAAAATGTTTTACTGTAATAATTACAAAGAATTTTCAGTGCTCTGACCCTGTGTGTCTTATCAAAAGGCATTTACTAGGTTAGGGAAAGACTGCTTCTAACTCAGTTAAAATGTCTGGGCCTGGGTGATTTGATTCTTTAGGACTTTTGGGAATTTTGAGTTGACTCATCATGTTGCTTCAAAGACTCACTACAGCTCCAAAACTGGTTTGGAAGCAGCACAGGCCTTGACTTGCAGCTTTCTGTTACTAATCAGTATTGGCCTGTATTCACTTCTGCAAATATTTTAATAGCATCAGTGTAGGGTTCAGATCAGAGATGGTGATGGGTGCAAAGAAGATGTCATTTCAGGCATTTCTCATTATCTTTCAGATCAATATCTTATTCTGATATGTTTTTACTCCCATATTATAGTGAATACCTCAAAAATAAACTGAGAACATTCAGCCTATTATATTTAAGTCCCAAATACCATACAGACTCATAGAATTTCAGACCTAGAAGATGTACGATTTTCTAGGCACTTTCTCTTCAGGCCCCCAAGAGTCTGCACTTAAAATTTCTCATTCAGTTAATTAATAAGCCTGCTATTAATGATAAAAGTTATAATTTCCCTTATACAACACACTCAATATTATGTCAGTTCGGGTCTCTGAGAAGTGAACACCAAGACAGGATTAAACATACATAAGATTTATTGGGGAAATGTCTGTTAAGGATAAATTGGGGAGAACCTCCAGCCTATGATATAGGTCCGATACCTAAGAAAAAGGAGGTGGGGAAGGAAGAGGCTGCGGTAAAAAAAACTTCAGTCCTCAGTGTAGTTCCAAGAGAATTTCAGGTAGGGAGTATCTCAATTGGCAGGAATGGCCCAGCTCTCGTACCTCCTCAGCTGTCACTGGTCAGGGGCAGCATGGCTTGGGCCTGAGTGTGGAGATGGTCTTTCCATAATGCTCCCATAGCAAGTACCTTTGCATGGTACACCTCCATGCCCACCACATATTTTTAACATCCTTCACTTCTAGAAGCAATCACAATTTGATCATGGCTTATGCGGAATCCTCCAATGCCCTCCAACACCATCTGCATCTTGATCCCAGTTGCCTTCACATATGTTAACATTGCTATGAATCATATCTCATCTTTTTTCCCCTCCAGGTTAAATAATCTTATTCCATTCACTGCTATCCTTTGAATCTTATTAATGTTTGCCAAGCCCCTTTGCTAAAGCTTAGAAATGCACCCTGTGTTTTATATGAAAGTGATACTCTCTGAGAGTCAAGATACAATGGTGACAGATATCAACTTGAGTCCCAGATTTGCCCCATAATGGATAGGAGGATTTGAACTTCCTGGTTATCACCTTTCTCATTTGTGAAATATGAGTAACCAACCAGTGGCATTAAATGAGATAATGTGTGCGTACATTAAAAGTCCCTGGGGCCAGCCCTGGCTGGTGGCTCAGTGAGTAAGATGACAGCCTGCAAACCCAAAGGTCGCTGGTTAGATTCCCAGCCAGGGCACATTACCAGGTTGCAAGCCAAGTCCCCAGCCAGGTCCAAAGCTAGAGGCAGGTGAAAGACAACCATACATTGATGTCTCTCTCCCTCTTTGCCTCTCTTCCTTCCCCCCTCTCTCTAAAAAACAAAAACAAAAAAAAAGTCCCTGGGACACAGTAAGTGCTTTATAAACATTTGCATACAATTGTATTAATGTGGTATCCAGGTCCTAAGTTTAATTAACAAGAGGACTTTTGATGCTGACTCATCCAATTTGTGATCCATTTGCATGAATACCACTGAGGTACTTTTGCTTATTATTTGTTCTCAGTAAGTACCTACCAGTGTGATACTTATGTGTCTATTCTTTCTTCTTAAATGTATAATTCTATTTTCATTTTTTCTCACTGATCCTCTCTCTCTCCCCTCCAGTTTTCCAGCAAAAATCTGTGCTTCTGAGAAGTTAAAGGTCTCTCTCCTCTCTTTTCCCTTCCTTCTTTCTTTTTATGCTGTAAGGCAAAGATAAGAAGCTGCTCCATATAATTGTAAAATATCAAATATTTCATCTCTGATATAACTAATGCCTCTTCTGGATTAATAATGATTCCTAGGTTTTCAGGAAGCTGGCATAGTGACAAAACCCTTTGATCTGTTTCATGAATAGCAATATATTGAAAAATAATTACCCCAAGCCTGATTATGATCCTAATTTGATCTTCTCTCATTGCCCATAATCTGGAAAAGAAGGAGAAGGTGCCATCCCCACTCTGAAATGCTATCAATAACCAGTACATCATCTTAATTTTCTATGCCATTTCATTTGCCCAAAGAGAATTCATGTTTATTTTTTTATTTGATATTCAAACCAATGCTACAGTAGGTTGAGCAAGAATTCCTTATGCTTTTTGGGGGAAGAAATAGAAATACAGAAAAATGAATAATTTGCCCAAGTCAACCAAAAGACCAGTGCCATTGCTAAAAATAGACTTTGGTTCTCCAAATTTACAAATATGGACTCTTCAGTTTGGCCAGACTGCAAAAATGGCAGGACAGGGCTACACTGTCAGAGTAAGGGTAGAATGGCACTCTTTCTTCTACAATCCTGAGGTCTAGGGCCACATACCTACATAGGCAGCATTTCTTTGTGTTCCCAGTATGAATACGCAGTCAGTCCCTGAAGCTTCCAGACATGTTCACAGCTGGTGCACTTGGTGCCAGCCAAATGGCTTTCAAGTGATGAAACCAACCTTTTGTGTAGGAACATAAAATCTCAGGCACTTTATGGATCTCATGGCAGTTATAAATTATTATTTTAGGAATCTGAGCCTAAGTTGCCTTTTGGTTATACTACTCTTAACCAACATTATGAATAACTCTATTACTCCTAGGGATCACAGGCCCGTATGTGGTTGGGTATGTGTAACCCATAGTTAGTTGCCTCAGGTATAATTTACAAGCAATTCTTTGCAAAAACAAGCCATTTTTAAAAGACAGTATCCTAATATAGACTGAGCTTGGCAGGAATCTTAGTTTTAAACTTTGCCATTTGCAATAGCATTCTCTCACCTTTCTTACCTCCTCCCTCTCTCTTCATTCATCTTCTGTCTTGGTTATTTTTGCATGCTCAGCAACTCTTTCCCCATTCATTTGGGGAATTATTCCTCTTCCATTCCATGTGGTCCTGGTGGGGCTGCCAATCATATGTGTATGATCTCTTTTAACTTTCATCAGTAGGGTGCAAATATGACCAAGTTAGCTCACACAGGCCATGTGGTAAATACATGGATGACTTTACGAGAAATTACCCAATTGTTTTCCAAAATGGCCATATCCCAAATAGATGGCCAATGATTTCAATGCCTTGTACTTAATAATTTATCCAACACATGGCCCCCATCCTCTGACTTGAAATAGAGTCTAAATATAGGATTGGTTTCATAGGACATTATGTACAAGATCTGTCCAGAAAGTATACAACCATGTATCATGAAAGACAGACATTTATTGAAGAAGATACAAGATACAAGAAACATGGTACATAGGACAATGACACCTTAGTCCCCTTCAAAGTAGACACTTTGGGAACTCCCAATTGCCATCATCTGTCCCATCATATTTTTCTGAATCTCATCAACAGTCTGAAATCTCTTTCCTTTCAAAGGTGATTTTAGTTTTGGGGAAAGCCAGAAGCAACAAGGCACCAAATTTGGGCTGTAAAGAAACTGAATCACCTTTTGATGTTTCACCAAAAAACTCTACACAAGATATGATGCATTAGTAGGACCATTGTCATGAAGAAGCTTCCGATCACCAGCTGCCCATAGCTGTGGCCTTCTGAATCATTGAAATAGTTTCCGTGGAGGAGTGTTCAAGTTTAATGCAAAATTTCATGCAGATTCATTGCTCTTCTTACTCAGTCATTTGAATGGGACAGCCACACAGTGCACATGCTCACTCAATGGCACATACCATTCCATTGACTAGTACAATGAAGTCATCATTGTTCAGACATGCATATTGCAGTCCCTTCTCCTTGATTGCCAGTTTACATCAACGTTATGCAAATCATTCTCATTATATTAACAATGGTTGGACATTTTTCCAGAAAGTCCTCATATTCTTTATCCGTTTTTTAATATTCTAGCTTTATGGAATCCTTTAATGAGGCATGGCCTCATTAACACTGGAATGGGTATAATGATTCTTTATTCTAAGGGGGAATCTGGAGAATTTCACCCTAGTTTTCTGTCATTTTGTATGACTCATTCCCCTTATGGATTTCTGAAAGTCTTTGTTTCATGTTAAATTAACAAAAGAACCAAATGCTGCTGATGATAATGAGGACCCATGAATCTATTATTAGCCATGATATCCTTTGGAAAGAGAGATGGTCAACTGACAAATCAGGTAAAATTAACATCAGTAAACCATTTTTTATGGTCTTCACTTTCAGCAGCTAATGCATGATCTCCAGTTCCTCTCAAATGCTTCCTGCTTCTTTCTGTAAGTCTCCTAGGAGTGACTCACATGCTTGCAAACAAGTCTTCTCGGCTCCCACCCACACACTCTAAGGCTACAGTGTCAGTAAGGATTTGATATTGTAGTGGGCACATCTTAGACCTGTCAACTCTTGAGTTGTTACCAAAAACAAACTTCTTGTATGAATAGACTTTGGGGACTGAATTATTGTCCATGGTATTTGTGTACATTATAAGAGTAGGGTTTGGTTTACTCAATCATGTTACATCTTTAAATGTCTAAACCTAGGTACAGATAAGGAAAAAAACCAAGTGGTAGTTACCTACCCCAACAAGATGATATTTTGCCCTGAGGGAATGGGAACCACTGATCTCTACTACTAATTGTGTCCAAGTTCCCTGAATTGACACAGGTAATAAAAGAAAAGAGTAGCAGAGTTCTCCAGAAACTTGTAAATAACTAAAAAGGATAATTTATCAATGACATACCACTATTCACTTGACATACCAACACTGTACTACCTTTTTATTCTGATCTTAGACCCTGCCTACTTATATTGAAGTTTCAAGTTTCAAGTCAGCATACTCCCTTCGTGGCTCAACACAATTCAAAACTGAGAATCACTGACAATGAGATTATCATCACAGGATACAAATTTGGTCCCAACCAAAACAATGTCAGAAACACTTCCAGCAATCATTAAAAGGCCTTTAAAAATAAGACTGAAGATGTTCTGTAGTCAAATATAAGTCAGAAATCTAAGTCCCAATGGCAAACATGCCTAAAATAAAGATGCAACCTGAAACAATAATTTTGTAGCAAAACATTTTATTTAAAAAGGTGAATCGAAGAGGGACCTCAAATGTTAATTACAAAATGCATCACTTTCCCAGCAGTGGAGAGGTTGTGTCACCAGTTAATTCAGTCCACCAGTGAACTTTTCACATTACAGTGCAAGCAGCAGAAACTTTAGGAAATTTGAAATGAATAAAGCAGATATTTTTTATTTTCTATGTCAGAAAATTGAATGAAAATTGGTTATGTTTAGTTACAGTATTTCAGTTACATCTCTATTTCAGAAACAGAAGCACAAAATATGAATGAAAATTATACTTTCGCTACTACCAGCTCCTAGGAGGCTGAATTTAGACCAAGAGAACTGAATATGCTTTGTTACTTGAGTAAAAATAAAAGTCTGATGACCTTCACCCTCTGGAACATCTACCAAGTTTTGCTTATAGGTTGCCCCAGTCTGGAGTTCTGATGAACACAGTCATAGCAAGCAAAGTGGGGTTAGGTCTGGATTCTGTAGCATGTAGAGATGGATGCTGCATGAAGTGACTGCTCTTGTGTGTCAAATACTTTCACATTATTTCTGAAGAGGCCATCTGTACTTTTTAAAAATTCTCAGCAGAGGACATGCTTATTGATTTTTAAAGAGAAAGGAAAGGAGGTGGGAGAGAGGGAGAGAAACATCAATATGACAGAGAAACTTCAATTGATGCCTCTCACATGTGACTGGGGACCAAACCCGCACTCAGGCATGTGCTCTGATCTGGAATCAAACCCACAACCTTTCTGTTTATGGGACAATGCTCCAACAAATTGAGCCACACTGGCCAGGGCATGAAGAGGCCATCTTTTTTAACAGTACAGGGTCAGACTTCCTTATTTCTGATTATTCTATGGTTAATGTGAGGAACCAGTCTTGAATTGGGGAGTTCAAGTTTCTGGTGTCTTACTCATCCTTGTATGTCTGCCTTTTGACATACATGTGTGTGTGTGTGTGTGTGTGTGTGTTTGGTTTTGCAGGATCTTTGCAGACAGTGTGGGGATTGAGATGCTGGAGCTGTGCTACCCAATTGACACTGAGTTTCTAGTCTTTGCCTTTGAGAAAACTTCTAACAACTAGAATGAAATTCTGATTACTCCCTACTCATGAAGCCATACACTCAAACTAAAAGTTTCCTTGACCAATTCTCTTTCTCATCTGGCTGCCATGATGTCAGTAGAAATTTACAGAATATCCCTCCTCTAGCCTTTATTTATCTAATCTAAATTTACTCACCTTGGAAGTCTCTGATTTTTTCAGGAAGCCATTTTTGTTTATTCCAAAAGAAACTGTTGTCTCTCAGGATTATATCACTCAGGGCTACAATAAGATCTTCAGAGAACTATGGTCTGAAAGGTTTTGGTGCTCCTCCATTATAATTCAAAATAAAAACAATTCTAAAAATATAAAATATGTGTACAGAAGGTCTAACCAATTCTCCCCCACTCCAAATAATTGCTGTTTAGATTTTAATATCAAATGCTTTCAAAACTTATTTTGGTGCCCTGATGTGATGGTACTCAAGAGGATGCTAAGGATGTATGTTGGATTATTCACCTGCGTCCCTCACTAAAGAAATGCATTAAGGTTAGGGACTTAAGCTGATTAATCACTATCTCTGAAGCCTAGAATAACATCCATGTATAATAGGAGCTGACTTTGTTTAACTAATGAATGAAAGTGAAATATTGTAGCTGTCTTCAAATATTTTAACAACTTCATGTGATGGAGATACAAGGTTGGGTTTTCTCCTGTGCTTAAGATAAGAACTTATGTATGAGATTTATTGTAACTAAACGTAAGAATTTTTTGACATTTAGAGTTGGTCAGTTTTGCCCTTGGCAGCCCTGTGAAATAATGACTTCTCCATCAGTACAAGAACTAGAGGGGCATGTCAGGGTGTCCTTCTCAAAGAAAGAAGTTGAAAGAGATGACTATGATAAGGCAGAATAATGCCCCCCGACCCTGCCCAAAGATGTCTATGTCCTAATCCCTAGAGCTTGCAAACACTTCCCTACACAGCAAAGAGACCTTGTAGGTGTGGTTAAGAACCTTAAAATGGGGAGATTATCCTGGACTAATTGAGTTGGGTGGGTAGGCAGTCTAATCATGCATCCAAGTCAGAAAACCTTTCCCAGCTGGTCAGAGTCAGGTGATGATGTGAAGAAGAGTCAGAGAGGCAACTGTGCTGACTTTGAAGGGGAAGGGGCTGGCAAACTGAGGAATAGGGTTAGCCTCCAAAGAAAAAACAAGGAAAGATCCTCCCCATTGCCTCCAGAAAGGAAAACAATCTACCACCTTTTGTGTGTGTGTTAAAATTTTGACTTGTGTTGGAATTTTAATGCACAGAACCATAAGGTAATTAATTTTTAACCCACCAAATTTGTTTAAAACACTAATACAAAGACCTTCAAAATTATTTGCCAGATCTAAGATTTCATAATGCTAAATTGTTGGAGAATGCATTGGTTCAGAAAAACGGTTCCAAAGGTGAGGGTTATTGAATATGGAGGTGGTTTATCAAGCAGATTGTGAAATCCCTATCTGCAAGGGGCTTAAATATGGGAATGGGTGTAGCCTGTCTAAATTAAGTCCTACTCCTTGGCATCTATAAAAGAAGCCCAGAAGCAAGAGTCAGGGTTTCATAAGAATTCGACAAATTGAATTTATTTATTTATTCATTCATTCATTCACTCAGATGGCCTTTAAATGAAAACCATTTTCCTTCTGCATTATCTATTATTTAGTTTCTCAAATTGCCTTAAATGGAAACAATTTTCCTTCTGAATGCTTTGGGGTTTTGGGTGAAAATGTCCAAATTGAAGCAATTTAAAACATCTATTTCCTAGTTTGCATGAGATATGAAATTTCACAGAACATAAACAATGTAGTCATTGATATTATGCCCACAATGAGCCTGTTACAATAGAAACCATTTTGATTATATATTAGAGAAAACTCCCGCTTACATTGGAAGTGCAGGTCTTTGAGTCTACTAGTCAGTTTGCACACAACCAGAAGCCTCTTCAAGCACCTATTTTAACTTGCACAATTAATGCCCTTACTGAGAGGGGTAGAAGAGCTGCAAATTTCACTTAAAACACCCCCAGCCTGCCATCTGTGTCCTCTTATTGTGCAAAAGTTAGCAAGCATGACTTAAGCAGTGACTGGAAGGTCCTGCTCCTTTTCAGGGTTACATTTGTTTTGGAAAGTGAAATGTAAATTCATCTGGTTTCTTGATAAGTCTCAGAGTAGCTCTTCAGCCATATGTGATGAGAGGGCTCTCTTTCTGAAACCGATCAGTAGCATTTTAGCTACAGATTCACACACGTCAAGAGTCAACTTCCCTTCCCCTGTGAACAGACAGTTAAGTTCTTGTCAATGTCTGTTTGGAAGGGGGTGGGAAGGGAGTGGATGTAAGGGTAGCTGATGTCATTGGTACTTCCCTCACACCAGCACTCTCATCTGTCCTTGTGAATATACATTTGTAGAGTCTAGTTGCATATTACGATGATGGGGCCACCTCACCTTAGAGCTGCTGCTTCTGTGCATGAGTCTCTGTCACCCAGGAGGCACCAATATGATAGGCTGGATGGTGGCCTGCAAATGACCAGTTATCATCTCTAGAATTCCTAGACCTTAGACCTTAACCCCATTTCATCCAGAGAAAATTAGTTCAGAGACTTAGAGAGTCATGTTTTAGGTCACTTCCTGACTTCTAGTCCTACTTTTGACTCCTAGTCCAGTGTGCTTTACATCTTAGGGCACCGTGGTCCAAGTGGAGTGTACAAATCTGGCTGAGGCCAGATATTTCAAAGGCAGATGGATCTAGCATCTTGGTTGAGAGTACAGCCTTTGGAATCCTAGAATTCTGGGTTTAAACCCTGACTGCCTCTTACTGGCAATGAGCTTGGTAAGTTACTTTACTATGAATTCGCCCACCAAGCCACTAAATAAAGTTGCAGAATCTGGCCTAGGAGGTCTGCACTAATTTTTATTTTTTAACCAGTGCATCAACGGTGGAAGGGAAGGGTGAGTTGTAAGTGGTTCACAGTCAGAAATTAACTGAGATCCAGCAAGTCGGGAGGCATGCTATTTTTTGCATACCCGAGCTCTCAGGCATTTCTAAGAGCAACCACTGTGATCTTGCCCGAAGCTATAAGCCTTGCCTGACCACCAGACATTCACCCCTTCTTGGTCTGTCATAAATTTCCAGGCCCTTTCCTTTTCTATTCATCTCCTAGCAGGTTTCCAGTCTAAAGGCCAGGATCCCTCACTTTGCAGCCAGGGCCAGAGGTACCCACCTTGGCAGGATAAGCAGTCCTCACACCTGTGGCTCTGCGGACTGAACAAAGGGCATGGTGACAGCCCTGGCCCTGAACCGGACGCAAACCAGGAAAGACTCCGAGAAGTCTCGGCGTGAACCTCATGAGTTCACCCAAAGGTAGGTGAGAGCCTCCTAACTCCATGCTTTCCCTGGGGGCACTCTACTGATAGCACTAGGAAGACACGGCCTATGTCTAAGAAGTGAGGAGCCACTATGCACCTGAGAGCTGAGCATGTGACAGTGGCTGAGGAGACCCAACATCAATGCTCAGCTCCATCAGGATCTCCACAGATGAGTTTGCACATGGGTGAATCTGTTCGGATGCACGCAACTCTGCAAAATCCCCAGAGCAATCCGCAGGCCAGTGACGCACCCGGGCATGGCCGGGATGGAAAGGACGGTCTGTGCAGAGTGTGCCGGCTTGCAGTGCAGTGCAATGCTGGGCTGAGGATCTGAGGTATCCTCACTACACCTGGCTGGCTACCCATGTGTTCCAAGTAGAGCTCCTTGGCCAGCTTGACTTCCCTTCAGAGAAATATCAATGCAAGCTGCTCACGGTCTGGATTGTAAACAATGCACATACTCTATATTTTGCAAATTGAGTATTCCAGATGGAACAGATTTCCGTTCTTTTTTTTTTTACCCCCCACTATTTTGAAGTCTTTTGCTATAGAGTGTATGTCATTTTGGACACGTTTAAGGCAACACAGCCTAAAGAAAAAGTGAAATCAGAGCTTAAGTCCATGATTTGAATTTTAACCCCCAAATAAAACCTGAGTGGTTCTCCCATTGCGGTATTGGATAGAACCTGAAAGCTTACACGGTCTCCAGTCTCTCTGTGATCTGTTCCCCATGGCCCAGGCTAAACCCAGCCAACCTCATTCTCTCCCTCCCCATAAGCTCTAGTTGCATGGTCTTCTTTCAGTTGAGACAGGCTACCCCTGCCTTAGCTGACATTTCTGTAGTTTCCTCCGATTGAAAGATACCTTTTCTCTTTGCCTACTTCATTCTCATCCTTTAAATTTCAACTTAAATGTGGAAGGTCAGCCAAGGGTCATTTGCACCATTTCAATGTGAATAGGAGTCCCAATTTAAGGTATGATGGAGGAAATGTGATTGAGTGCAAACCAGCTGAATGGTGACATAGCAGAGCTATGAAAAAAAAAAACAAAAACACTGCAGCCCTGGGGCCAGCCAAGCCCCTCTTCAGTAATGCAGCTCAGCTCTCCTCTTCTCTGCTCCAGCCCCCTCTCTCAGCCATCTTTTCATGCCTCAGCTTTACCCAAAAAATGTCCACCTTCAACAGGAAGCAAACAAGTACCCAGGGTAGCTGGCTTATATAGACAGACAGTCCTGCCCCAGATCCCTGATTGGCTTATCTTTATGCAAATGAGGACTCCAAATCCTCTTAGTTTGATTGGTTCATAAAGCATGGTCCTGATAGGTTAGAATAGAGACACTCTGATTGGTTGGAGCTTTATAGTTCCAATTGGTTGGGGAAAGCCTCAGTCCTATTGGTTGAAATAGGATTCCAAGAACTTCCTTATAATAGCTGGCTCAGATAGCAGGAACAATACATACAGAGGCAGATAGTAGTTTATTGAAGGCTTTTCCCTGGAGTGCAATTTGTATGAGAGGCCCCTGTATAGGCATGGCTGCTAGGTTCTATGTTTTTCAAAAGTTGGAGCCCCGTTAGCTACCAATAACCCTTCTTAGTAGGCATCTTCTTTCTCAGGGTCCACAAATGTCACTTCCTGGGAAGGGCCTTCACTAACCTCTCAAAACTTTATTCAATGGCATGTCCTTATGGGGTGGCTCAGTTGGGTGGAGCATCACCCTGCACATCTAATGGTTGTGGGTTTGATTCCAGGTCAGAGCAAATACCTAAGTTGCAGATTTGATGTTCAGTTGGTGCATGTAAGGAAGGCAGCTGATCAATGTTTCTTTCTCACATTGATGTTTCTTTTTCTCTCTCTAAAAATCAATTTTAAAACCATATCTTTGGATGAGGATTAAAAAAAAACAAACCTTTATTCCTTGTCACAATACAATTTATCATTTTAAAAAGTGTACCTTGTGTTTATTTATTCTATGCCTATGTTTTACTAGACTGAATTTCATGCTGGCAGGGTTATTACCATGTCAGGGTGCTTGGATTCCTTAAGATAGAAATGGTAAGAGATGACTCCAGAGCAATTTCCAAACAAATTTTATTAGGCTTATGCTTGAGCCCAAGGGAAGCAGCACAGAGGAGAGGAAGGTCCTCTGAACTGGCTCAGGGGCTGGCTCTGCTTAGCTACTTTTATAAGCTGGGAACAGTGTGGGCTTGTGTGGAAGGCAGGCTTTTTGAAACTATACATTTCTTCATTGCTAGGCCCAAGTCCTTATGCTGTCTCAGAATCATGTCATTTTTATCTATTACTGAATGTTATGAACCTAGCAAGAGCTGGGACATGGTGGATATTCCCTAAATACATATTGAACGTAGGACGAACTTTCCAAATATCTGATTATAGACCTTTGATTTTGGGAATATACAAGATTTGAAGTTTGTCATGGAGGAGATAAGTTTAGAATTATGGTCTCTAAACTTTTTTGAGGGTACATTACTTTCAGTAATAACTGTGTATGTGTGCATTTCAATGCAAGTATTATTTTTGTTACACATCATTAAAAGGTAATGTGTGCTCATGTAAATTTATATATTATTGTAAAGCATGTGTTAACTAGAAGCTTAAATGGCTAATATAAAAATAATAGCTGTTAAAAATTCCCACCCTCCTAGCCCTTTGGAGCCCATTATTTGTGAGAAGAGGGCTGCCCTCTCCTGGTAGAGGACTGCTGAAGACACTTGGCTGAGATACTCCTATTCATGCAGTTCTAATGAATCAGGAAAACAGAAACTTGCATATACAAGTGTTCAACGCTTAGTGTCCATCTTAACATCATGGTCAGAACTCAGTAAATCAAAAATAGTTCATTGTTTTCATGTTTCAAGTCTTACAAGTTTCAGTCTGTTAATGGATATAGGAAAAGAGACAAATGATCATAAGCAAATAAGAGTCCTGATTCCTCATACTGTTTCCTAAAGAACACACTCACCAGCAAAGATACACAAATGCCCAAAAATGCCTTGACAGGGTGGCGAAGGAGGAGAGGAAGATAAAGTAGAACTGCTTTATTTTTTCCCTTTATTTTATTTTTTTATTGTATATTTTTTCCATTACCATTTGGTTCCCTTACATCCCCTCCTGCTAGCAATCACCATGCTGTTGTCCATGTCTATGAGTCCTTCTTCCTTTTTGCTTAGTCCCTCCACCCACTAACCTCCCCTCTCCCTGGCTTAGCTGTCATTCTGCGCCATCTATGAGTCTGTCTCTATTTTCCTTGTTAGTTCAGTTTATTCATTTGATTCCACATATGAGTGAAATCATGGTATTAGTCTTTCTGACTGGCTTATTTCACTTAGTATAATGTTCTCTAGATCCATCCATACTGTTGCAAAGGATAAAATTTTCATCTTTTACATGGTGGAGTAGATTTCAATTATGTAAGTGCCCCATAGTTGTTTTATCCACTTGTCTACTGATGGACACTTGGGATGCTTCTATATTTTGGCAATTATAAATAACACTGCAATGAACATAGGCATGCTTATGTTCTCTCAAATGTTTAGATTTCTTTGGAATAATCCCCAGAAGTGGAATTGCTGAGTCAAAAGGCAGATCCATTTTTAACTTTTTGAGCTATCTCCATACTGGTTTGCACAGTGGGTGCACCTATCTGCATTCCTACCAATAGTGCAAAGGGGTTTTTCCCTTTTTCCACATTTCTTGTCAACATTTGTTTGTTGGTTTATTGATGATAGCCATTCTGACATGAGAGAGATATCTCATTGTGAGGACTAGTGACTCTTTTTCATGTGCATTAGCTATCTGTATGTCATCTTTGAAGAAGTGTCTATTTAGAGTCCTTTGCCCATTTTTAAATTGAATTGTTAGGATTTTTGGTGTTGAGTTTTGTGTTTTATACATTTTGGATACTAATCCCTTATTAGATATATTGGTAAATATGATCTCCCATTCTGTGGTTTGTCTTTCTGTTTTGCTGTGCAAAAACTTTTTAGTTTGATATAGTCCCATTTGTTTATTTTTTCTTTTGGTCCTCTTGCCTAAGGAGATATATTTGATAAAATATTGCATGAGCAATGCTGACATTTTGCTGCCTGTATTTCTTCTATGATTTTTATGGTTTCAGGTCTAATGTATCTTTAATTCATTTTTAATTTATTCTTGTGTGTGGTCTAAGAAGGTGGTCTAGTTTCATTTTTCTACACATTATCTGTTCAAGTATCCCAACACCATTTATTGAACAAACTATCTTTAGCCCACTGTATATGCTTGCTTCCTCTATTGAACATAAAGGTGTGGGTTTACTTCTAGTTTATTGATCTATGTGTCTGTTTTAATGTCAGTATCATGCTGTTTTGATTACTACAGCCTTATAGTATAGTTTGATATTAGGTTGCATGATTTCTCTAACTTTGTTCTTCTTTCTTAGGATCACTGGTGCTATGTAGGGCCTTTTGTCATTCCATATAAATTTTTGAAATATTTTTTCTAATTCTGTGAAATATGTCATTGGAATCTTGATGGGAATTGCATTGAATCTATAGATTACTTTGGATAATATAGACATTTTAATTATGTTAATTTTTCCTATCCATGAACATAGAATGTACTTCCTCTTATTTGTATCTTCTACAATTTTTTTCTTCAGTGTCTTATAATTTTCCAGGTGCATGTCTTTTACATCCTTGGTTAGGTTTTTTTTTTTTTTTTTAAGGATTTTATTTATTTATTTATATAGAGATGGGGAGGAAGGGAGAAAGAAAGGGAGAGAAATATCAATGTGTTTTTCTCTTATGCACCCCTAATTAGGAATCTGGCCTGCAACCAAGGTATGTATCCTGACTGGGAATCGAACCAGTGACATTTAGTTCTCAGGCCAGCACTCAATCCACTAAGCCACACCAGCCAGGACAGGTGTTTTATTCTTTTTGAAGCAGTTGTGAATGGGATTGTTTTCTTAATTTCCCTTTCTGTTAGTTATTGGCATATAAAAATGCAACTGATTTCTGGATATTAATTTTGTATCTACTACTTTGCTGAAATCATTTATCAGTTCTAGTAATTTCTTGGTGTCATCTTTAAGGTTCTCTATGAACAGTGTCATGTTATCTGCAAATAAAGATAGTTTTACTACTTTCTTTCCAATTTGGATGCCTTTTATTTCTTCTTCTTGTCTGATTGTTGTGGCTAATACTTGCAGTACTATGTTGAATATAAGTGTTGAAAGTGGACATCCCTGTCTTGTTCCCATTCTTAAGGGAAACACTTGTCATCTTTTGCCTGTTTGAGTGGGTTTGTTATAAATGGCCTTTACTACATGTAGATATGTTCCTTCTAATGCTGCTTTATGAGAATTTTTATCATAAATAGGTGTTGGATTTTATCAAATACTTTATATGCATCTATTGATATAATCGTATGATTTTTATCTCCCATTGTCTTAAGTGGTGAATCATTTATTGATTTGCTAATGTTGTACCAATCTTGCATTTTTGGAATAAATCCCACTTTATCATGGTATATGTTCTTTTTGATGCATCACTGTATTTGGTTTGCTAATATTTTGTTAAGGATTTTAGCATCTATGTTCACCAGGTATATTGGCCTATAATTTTTCTTTGTAGTGTCTTTATCTGATTTTGGAATTAGGGTAATGATGTCCTTGTAAAATGGGTTTGGGAGGATTTCCTCCTCTTGATATTTTTGAAGTACTTGAGAAGAAGAGGTGTTGGTTCTTCTGTGAATGTTTGGTAAAATTCACCTGTGAAGCCATTTAGTTAGCTAGGGTTTTTGTTTTTTGGGAGTTTTTAAAATTATTGCATCAATTTCACTAGGTGTAATCTGTCTATTTATGTTCTCTGATTCTTTCTGATTTATTTTTGGAAGATTATACATTTCTAGGAATTTATCTATTTTGTCCAGGTTGGGCAGTCTGTTGGCATATAGCAGTTCATAATATTTTCTTACAATTTCCCTCTTAGGATTGCTTTCCTAGTGTTCCACAGATTTTGGATTGTTGTGTCCTCATTTTCATTTGTTTCAAGGTATCTTTTGATTTCTTCCTTGATTTCATTGTTGACCCATTCCTTGTTTAATAGCACATTATTTAACTTCCATATCTTTGTGTGTTTTTCAGTATTCTTGTGACTGATTTCTAATTTCATAGCAATGTGGTCAAAGAAGATGCTAGGTATGATTTCAATCTTCTTAAATTTATTGAGACTTGTTTTGTGTCCTAACATGTGGTCTATCCTAGAAAATTTTCCATGTGTACCTGAAACATATGTATAGTCTGCTGCTTTAGGTTGAAATGCTCTAAAAATATCAATTCAATCTATTTGACCCAGTGTGTCATTTAAGGCCACTGTCTCTTTGTTGATTTTCTGTCTGGATTGAACTACCCATTGAAGTCAATATGGTGTTAAAATCCCCTACTATGATGATATTTTTGACAATCTCCCCCTTTATGTCCATTAAGATTTGCCTCACAAACTTAGGTGCTCCTATTTAGGTGCATAAATGTTTACTAGGGTTATGTTCTCTTATTGGATTGTCCCCTATATCATTATGTAGTGTCCTTCTTTGTCTCTTACTATAGCTTTGGTTTTAAAGTCTATTTTGTTGGATATAAGTACTGCTACCCCAGATTTTTTCCCCTTTCCATTTGCATGAAATACTGTTTTTTGGAACTTTTGCTTGTAGTCTGTGTCTATCTTTTGACCTGAGATTGGTCTTCTTTTGGAGGCAGCATACACACACGCACACACACACACACACACAAACACACACACACACTATATATATATATATATATATATATATATATATATATATATGGATCCTGTTTTCTTATCCATTCAGCTACCCTATATCTCTTGGTTGGAGTATTTGAGCTATTTACATTTAAGGTGATTATTGATAGACATGTATTTAGTACCATTTTATTATTAGAATGTTTTCCTCTTATTTTTCTTCCTTTTTTCTTCATCTTTTTTTTAAAACAAGCTCTTTAATATTTGTTGCAGTACTGGTTTGTTGTTAACTCTTCTTGTCTGGAAAGCTCCTTATTTCTCTTTCAATTTTAAATGATAACCTTCCTGGGTAAAGTAACCTTGGTTGTAGGTTCTTGCTTTTCATCACCTTGACTATTTCACACTACTCCCTTTTGACCTGAAATGTTTCTGTTGAGAAAGCAGATGACAGTCTAATTGTTACTCCCTTGCATGTAACTACTTGCTTTCCTCTTGTGGTTTTAGGATTCTCTCCTTGTCTTTAAGCCTTGTCATTTTTTTTTTTTTTTTAAGATTTTTTTTTTCTTTCTAGAAAGAGGGGAAGGGAGAGAGGCAGAGAGGGAGAGAGACATCAATGTATGGTTGCCTTTCACCTGACTCCAGCCACAGATCTGACTGGAGACCTGGTTTGCAACCTTGTTATGTGCCCTGGCTGGAGAATTGAACCTGCGACCTTTGGGTGCGCAGGCCGGCGCCTTACCCACTGTGCTACCAGCCAGGGCCTCGTTTTAATTATGATGTGTCTCAGAGTATGCCTCTTTGGGTCCAACTTGTTTGGGACTCTCTGAGCTTCGTAGACTTGTGTTTCTTTTTCCTTCATTAAATTGGGGAAATTTTATCAAATTTTCTTCAAATAATTCTGGAATTATTTCTTCAAATAGTTTCTTGATCCCTTGTTTGCTCTCTTCTCCTTCTGGTATTCCCATGATGTGGATGTTGTTATGCTTTATGTTGCCCAAAATGTGTCTTATCTTAGCTCTCTTCATTTAAAAAATTTTTTTTGTCTTTTTGCTGCTTTGCCTTGGTGTTTTTTCCTACCTTGTCTTCCAAATCACTGATTTGATCCTCTGCTTCATCCAACCTACTGTTTATTCCTTCCAGTGTATTATTTATTTCAGATATTGCATTCTTTATTTCTAACTTGTCCTTTTTTATGGTTTCTATGTTTTTCTTTTATACTGTTGAGTATCTTTATAATCATTACTCTAAACTATCTGATAAAATTCTTGCCCTCCATTTCATCTGGAGAATTATCTTGTTCTTTTATTTGGGGTCTGTTTGTTGTTTGTTTATTTGTTTTGGTCTCCCCATCTTGGCTCCTTCTTTGTGTTTGTTTCTGTGTAGTAGGTAGACCTGCAAAGACTCTGGTGCAGACCTTTGTCAGATGCTGCTTGTGACTGGCCCAGGGCAATCTTTTTAGAGTTAGCAAACCAAAGCATGTAGCTCCTGCTGGGCCTGGGTGTGTGCAGAAAAAAAACAGGTTGTACACCAATACTGGCTTATATTAGCACCAGTCTTGGGTGATGGTCAGCTGAAGTCTCAGAGCTTCCATAGATCCACCTTAGTTGTTAAATTAATCAATGGTATATCCTCTAGCTCTATGATCAGCCCAGCTTCAGAACCTCAGGATGGGGCAGGGTAGTTCCTGTGGGCAGGTCTACTGCTTCCTCTCAGGCTGATGCCACTTGAAAAGGAAGTGCTTTGCCTCAGAAAGATGGCTTCTGAAGTTATGGGGGATGACTTAGCACAGGAATCCTATTGCCTTTTCCTTCAATTCTCTCCCCAGAGCCACCAAAGCCAGATTCTGCTCATGCATCTATAGTCTACTCTAACCTCCCTCTGCCAGAGGCCATGGTAAGTGACTACAAATAAAAAATGTATGTGTTGGCCCTTTAAGAGGCCCTTCATGTCTCTAGCTGTCTCGCCCTGATGGATAGCAATCCCACTGCTTTTCACAGCTGGATGTTATCTGAGTTCCTTTTCAGGCTCTGGTGCTGTAGGCTGGGGAGCCCCACTTGTGGCTAAGATCTCACACTTCTCAGGGGGAACCATCCAGCTATTGAAATATCCCTCGGGCACTTTAGCTGCCACCAGTTTTGAGTCCTCGCATCTGACAGATGCTTCCTTCACAATTCATTTTATTTTCTTTTTCTTTTTTTTTATTATGGTTCTATTACAGTTGTCCCATTTTTCACCCATTGTTCTCCCCTACCATGCCCACCTCCACCCCTTTCCTGCTGTGAAGCCCCACCCTGCTGTCCATGTCCATGTTTCTTGACTAGAAACTTCCTCTTCTTTCCTCCCTTCTCCCCCTCCCCACTCCTACTCTGATCACTGTGTGTCTGTTCCTTGTTTCCATGCCCCTGGTTCTATTTTGCTCATTTGTTTATTTATTGATTTCCTGTATTAGGTGAGATTATATTAGATTTGTCTTTTGCTGCCTAGCTTATCTCACTAAGCATAATACTATCCAGTTCCATTCATGATCTCATGAGAGGTGGGAGTTCCCTCTTTCTTTCTGCTGTATAGTATTCTGTTGTGTATGTGTACCATAGTTTTTTGATCCAATCATTCATTTATAGGCACTTAGGTTGTTTCCAAAACTTGGCTATTAAAAATAATGCTGTTTGAACATAGAGGTGCATAGGTTCTTTTGAATAGATGTTTTAGGATTCTCCAGGTATAATACCAGGAGTGAAATCATTGAATCAAAAGGCAGTTCCATTTTTAGGTTTTTGAGGAAATTCCATACTGTTTTCCGCAGTGGCTGCAGCAATCTGCACCCCTACCAACAGTGCACTAGGTTTCCCTTTCCTCCACACCCTCACCAGCATTTGGTTTTTGTTGATTTGTTAATGATAGCCATTCTGACCAATGTGAGGTAATATCTCATTGTGGTCTTAATTTGCGTTTATCTGATGTCTAGTGATGTTGAGCATCCTTTCATATGCCTGTGGGCTACCTGTATGTCCTCCTTGGAGAAGGGTCTGTTCAGGCACATTGCCCATTTTTTAATTGGATTGTTTTTCTTCCTGGTGTTGAGTATGTATTCTTTATATATTTTGGAGATCAAACCCTTGTTAGCAGTATCATTGGCAAATATATTTCCCCATATGGTTGGTTCCCTTTTCATTTTGCTGATGTTTTCATTAGCTGTGTAGAAGCTTTTAAATTTGATGCAGTCCCATTTGTTTATTTTTCCCTTGCCCTAGGAGATAAGTCAGCAAAAATATTGCTGTGTGGGATCACTGAAATGTTACTGCCTATATGTTCCTCTAGGACTTTTATGGTAGCATGGCTTACACTTAAGTCTTTTATCCATCTTGAATTTATTCTGGTGTATGGTATAAGTTGGTGGTCTAGTTTAATTTTTTTTTTTTTTTTTGCATGTACCATTCCAGTCCTCCCAACACAATTTGTTGAAGAGGCCACTTTTACTCCATGTTATGTTTCTTTCTCTTCCCCTTTTGTTAAATATTAATTGAGCATGGAGACCTGGGTTTATTTCTGGGTTCTCTATTATGGTTCTGTTTCATTGATCATTATATATCTATTTTTATGTCAGTACCAGATTGTTTTGATTACAGTGGCCTTGTAATATAATTTGATATCAAGTATTGTGATTCCTCCTTCTTTCTCAAGATTGCTGAGGCTATTCAGGGCAATTTTTGGTTCCATATAAATTTTTGAAATATTTGTTCTAGATTTGTGAAGCATGTAATTGATACTTTAATAGGGATTTTGTTGAATCTATAAATCGCTTTGGGTAGTATGAACATTTTAGTGATGTAAAATTTTCCTATCCATGAACATGGCATATGCTTCAATTTATTTTTCTTCCTTAATTTCCTTCATTAGTGTTCTGTAGTTTCTGAATATAGTCCTTTTACCTCCTTAGTTAAGTTTACTCTTAGATACTTTATTTTTCTTGTTGTTGTAGTAAATGGAATTTTTCCCCTAATTTATACCACTGATATTTCATTTTTGGTGTACAAAAATGCCTTTGATTTCTGATTATCAACCTGTTATCCCACTATTGTGCCAAATTCATTTATTAGGTTGAGTAGTTTTTTAGTGGAGTCTATTGTATTTTCTATGTAAATTGTCATGTCATTTGCAAGTAATGACAGTTTTACTTCCTCCTTTCCAATTTAGATGACCTTTATTTCTTTTTCTTGTCTGATTGGTGTAGCTAGAAACTGTAAAACTATGGTGAATAAAGGCAAAGACAGTGGATATCCTTGTCTTGTTTCTTATATTATGGGGAAAGCTTTTAGTTTTTGCTGATTGAATATGATGTTGGCTGAACGTTTCTCATATATGAGGCCTTTATTATGTTGAGGTATGCTCCCTGTTTTCCCACTTTGCTGAGTGTTTTTAATCATAAATGGATGTTGTCCTACTTTATCAAATGCTTTCTTTGGCATCTATTGATATAATGATGTAATTTTTGTCTTTCATATTTTATGTGTTGTACTACTTTTATTGATTGGTGAATACTATAGCATCCTTGTATCCCTGGAATAAATCCCACTTGATTTTGGTGTATGTGATCTTTTTAATGTGTTGCTGGATTTGGTTTGCCAGTATTTTGTTGACAATTTTAGCATCTATATTTATCAGCAATATTGACTTTGTTGTCTTTACCTGGTTTGGAATTAGGATCACACTGACCTCATAGAAAAAGTTTGGGAGTCCTCCCTCTTCTCGGATTTTCTGGAATAGTTTGAGAAGGATAGGAGTTAGTTCTTCCCTAAATATTTGGTAAAATTTGCCTGTGCAGCCATCTGGTATGGGGATTATGTGTGCTGGGAATTTTTTGATTACTGCTTCAATTTCATTAGTTGTTTTTGGCTTATTAAGGTTTTCTGCTTCTTCTTGATTCAGTTTTAAAAGTTTATATGTTTCCAGGAATTCGTTTATTTCATTCAGGTTGTCAAATTTCTTGTCATATAGTTGTTTGTAATAATTTCTTATAATCCTTTGCATTTTTATGGTATTGGTTGTGATTTTTTCCTCTTTCATTTTTAATTTTAGTGTTTTTGGGTCCTCTCTCTATTTTTCTTGATGAGTATGGTTAAAGGCTTGTCCATTTTGTTTATCTTTCCAAAGAGCCAGTTCCGGGATTTATTGATTTTTTGAATTGTTCTTTTAGTCTCTATGTCATTTAATTCTGCTCTAATCTTGAATATTTCTTCCTTCTACTCACTCTGGGCTTTGTTTGTTGTTATTCATCTAATTCTTGTAGACGGGTTAGGTTATTTATTTGAAATTCTATCCTTTTTAGGTAGGCCTGTATTGCTACAAACTTCCCTCTCAGGACCATTTTCTCTGTGTCCCATAGGTTTTAGTCAGTTGTGTGTTCATTTTCATTTGTTTCCAGAAACTTTCAAAAATTTCTTCCTTTATCTCATTGTTAACCCAATTGTTACTCAATAACATGTTATTTGGTCTCCATAAATTTGAATGTTTTGGGGTTTATTCATTGAGATTGGTTTCTACTTTCAAGCCATTGGGATCTGAGAAGATGCTTGGCATGCTTTCAACTTTCTTGAATTTGTGGAGGCTTGTTTTGTGTACTACCACGTAGTCTATCTTTGAGAATGTTCCATGTGCATTAGAAAAGAATGTATATTTTGCTTCTTTGGGGTGAAAAGTTCTGTATGTATCAGTTAAGTCCATTTCATCTAGAGTGTTGTTCAATACCACAATATCCTTGGTGTTTTTTTGCTTGGAAGATCTGTTCATTGTTGATAATGGGGTATTGAAAGCCCCAACTATTAGTGTATTGCTGTCGATATCCTTCTTGAAGTCCTCCAAGATTTTCCTTATATATTTGGGTGCTCCTATGTTACAAGGGTTATTTCTTCTTGATGGATTGTTCCCTTAAGTATTATGAAATGACCTTCTTTGTCTCTTTTTATAGCCTTTGTTGTGACACTTATTTTGTCTGATATAATTATTGCTACCCCAGCTTTTTTCCCCATGTCCATTTGCTTGAAATATATATTTTTCCCATCCCTTCACTTTCAGTCTGTATAGATCTTTCGTTCTGAAGTGGCTGTCTTGTAGGTAGCATATATGTGGATCATGTTTTTCTATCCACTCAGCTACCCTATCTCTTTTGATTGGTGTATTTAATTCATTTACATTTAAGGTTATTATTAATATGGACTCACATTCATTGTCACTTTTTCCCTTTGTATCTGTTTCCCATCTCCCTCTCTTTTTCTTCATCTTCTTAAAACAGTCTCTTTAGCATCTTTTGTAATGCTCGTTTGGTGGAGATGTATTCTTTTAGCCTTTTTTTTTGTGTGTGAAATTCCTTATTTCACTTTCAATTTTGAGTAAAACCATTGCTAGGTAGATTAGTCTTGGTTGTAGGACTTTGCTTTTTACTGCTTGGAATAATTTTTGCCATTTCCTTCTGGATTGTAGTGTCTTTCTTGAGAAATCAGCTGATAGTCTTACAGGGGCTCCCTTGTATATTATTAGCTGTTTCTTTCTTGCTGCTTTTAATATTTTCTCTTTGTCTTTTACTTTTGCCATTTTAATAATGATATGTCTTGGAGTGGGCCTCTTTGGATTCATCTTCATTGGAACCCTCTGTGCTTCCTGGACTTGTGTAACATTTTCTCTCATCAAGTTAGGGAAGTTTTGTGCCATTACTTTTAAAAACATGTTTTCTAACCCTTGCTCCTCCTCTTCACCTTCTGGTATCCTGGTGATTTGGATATTATTTCATTTCATGTTGTCTTGTCTCTTAAACTCTCTTCATTTTTTTGAATCTTTTTGTGTTTTGTTGCACTGCCTGGGAATTTTTTCTACTTTGTCCTCTAGCTTGCTGAGTCAACCCTCTCTGTCATCTAGCCTACTTTTGATTCCTTCTACTGTCTTAATTCAGAAACTGTATTCTTCATGTTCTCCTGGCTCTTACTTATAGTTTCTATGTCCTTCTTAATGCTGGTGTAGTTCTCAGTAAGTTTCTTATAGCTTAACTGGAGTTCTTTGTAGTTTTACCTGAGCTCACTTAGTTCAATGAGCTTCCTTATAACCATTGTTTTGAACTCAATGTCTAATAGTTTGCAGGCTTCTATTTTATATAGCATTCTTTCTGGGTATTCCTCCTTTCTTTTTGCTTGGGTGTTATTTCTTTGTCTCTCCATTTTAGGCAACTTATTTTTTTCTGCTTCTTAGATTGATATGCATTGACTTTCTGTCTTCATGGTGTGATCTTCTGTGGTAGGAGACCACTTTCTTCTCTCCGAATCCACCTCTGGTGATGTTAGATCATGTCCCAGTTTGAGCCTATGAAGCCTGTTGGAAACTACGAGAGAAATACCTTCTGTGTCTATCTCCTTCAGATGTTAATCTAGTCAATCTGTAAGCAGCATGCAGGTCTAAGCATCCAAAACAGGACTGAGTAATTCCTGTAGGCAAGGCTATTGCTCCCCCTCAGGCTGATGCCACTTGGAAGGGAGTGGTCTTTCTGAACTAGACATGTGGAGGATAAGTCAGCACTGGGGTTCTGTCAGACACTCCCTCATTTCTCTCCCCAAAGTCATTGCACCACACTCTCCTCAAGCATCTCTAGACCATTTTGCCTTCCCTCTTCCAGAGCCCAGGGTGAGTGGGTACAAGTGAAATTTTGTGCATTTTCCCATTAAGCTGTCTCTCAGGTCAGGAAAAAAAAAAAAAATACCTGCTTCTTTTTGCTTTTCACCACTGGGTGCTATCTGGTTATTCTTGGCTCTAATGCTATAGGCTGTGGGGCCCAGCTTGGGGTTTAGACCCCACGTTCCTCAGAACCCTTGAGGCACTGGAATATTTCTCAGTACCTTTAGCTGCTACCTTGGGGGCCAAGCCAACCCTCTCTCTTTTCCTCCATACTCCATATCAGATACATTGTGATGATGCAGCTTCTTCTGTCTGTCCTTGGTTATTCCAGGTATTGTTCACTTGGTTATTCCAGATGATTAATCCACAATTAATTTGTAATTCCAGATTGGTCCTGGGAAGAGATCAGTATGGTTTCCATTTACTCCTCTGCCATCTTGAGTCCCCACAATTCATTTTATTTCTCCACTTTATTTTCTATGACAAATGTCAGGGGAAATGTGATGCAGGCAGCACATAATTCAACCACAGTATCCAGAGTTCCAAAGTCCACACCTTAATCCAATGCTCCCATCCTTTTTTCTATTCAAGGTCACCAAACCTTTCTTTGATCTGTACTTGGGTTCTATGGAATACTATTTTGCATATGACAATAGAAGTTTCTGAAAATAATAGGTTACTTATTAATCATAAATAGGAAAAGGTGCCATTGCAATGAAGAAATCTGGAAGACACTGTTTTAATTAGATAACCAATTCGTCATTGTCAACAATGGGATACATGAATATTTTATGCCCCAATGTTATGCAAGGAAGACACAATACATTTTATACAGTATTTTTGCTAAAAACATTTAATCTGAATCTAATTCGAGGAAGCAAAAAGGTAAAACCAAATTAAGAGACATTTTTTAAAACAATGGTTCTAAACTTTTAAAAAATGTTAATGTCATGAAGATTAAAAATAAATGGTGGAGGAACTGTTGTAGATTAAAGGAGACTAACTACAGTGTTTGATTTTTGATTGGATCCTGGATCAGGAGTTAAAAAAAAAAACCACCAGCTACAAAAGACATTATTAAGCCAATTTGGAAGTTTAAATATGAATTACATATCAGATAATGTTATTTTATCACACTATCATGCTAAGTAACTTGAGAGTGGTAATGGTATTGTGCTCGTGTTAAAGAACATCCTTGTTCTCCAAGGATACATGCTAAATATTTATCAGTTAAGTGTTATGTCTAAACTTCAAATGGTTTAGCATTGGCTCCTGCTATTTTTAACTATATATAAATACAGATATAGTAGATTAGGTAAATATTTAACAATTGATGAAACTCAGTGAGAGGAAGATAGTTATTTGTTGTACTACCTCCTCAACTTCTCTATAGATTTGAAAAACTTTAAAATAAAATGTTCAGGAAAAAATAAACCAGAATCTCACCATTTATCACTCCCTCCCTAAGCTATTACTCTAGCTCAATCCACTATCACTTCTCACCTTGATAATTGCAGTAAAATAGCTTCCCAACTGGTCTTCTTGCTTCTACTCTGTCCCTTCCAATCTATTTCTAACCCAGAGGCCAGAGTGATGTTATAAGGTATAAATCCTTTGTTCTCTGCCCAAAACCTCACAGAAGCACCCAAATTTGTTGAGAATACAAACCAAAGTCCTTCCATGTGCTGCCCTGCTCCCTGTCTCCCTTTCTTCTCTACCTTTCCTCCCACTGGGCCTGGCTTCCTGCCTCAGCCACTTGCTCCTGGGTTCCTTGTGCTCTTATCTGAGGTTTTGCATTTGTTCTTCCCCCTATCTGGAAAGATTTTCCCCAGATTTCTACATGTCTTCCTCACCTCCTGCAACTTTTATCTAATCATATCTTCTAAGAGGAAGTCTCCCTTGACCATTCCTTACTTCTACATTTTATTTTCCTACATAGTACCAATCTCTAGCTACCATACCAAACATTTTACTTTTCTGACTTGTATTTTCTGATTATGATGTCCCACCCCCCACCAGTAGAATGTAAGTTCCACTAGGGTAAGGACATTTGTTTGTTTTGTTCAAAGCATTTTGAACTGTGCCTACAACTACACTTATTTAAGAAATTTGTGCTGGAATAAACTAATGCACACAGCTTTTATCTTCTGGTTATAAAGCCTCTCTCACTACAGATGCTAAACCAATCAAATGAGCTGGTGGTTCTGACTCCTCCCTTTATTCTCCATCTATCAAAACACAGAAACAGACAAATAAAACTCTCCACCAGCCCCTACTCTTCTAACAAAGAGAGCTTCCCCAAACTCCAGCAAGCATATCAAGTCATATCAATTGATATATGTTAGGGAAATAGATTATCCACATTTCGATTCCCCTGGTAATAACATTATGACTTTCAAGCAGGATTTAATGGGTTATTCCAATTCTCCTGCTTGCAAAGACTTGGATAAGCTCTATCATGATAGTAAAACATAGGTTCACTATATTTCAGAAACATTTTTACTTGCACATTGTTACTCAGGCTTTCTCTTTTAATGTTCATCTCTTAATAGTAATAGTTATTATTTTTTCTCCCTTTAAAGTAAAAACCACCCTGGCCGATGGCTCAGTGGATTGGTGCTGGCCTACGAACCCAAAGGTTGCTGTTTCGATTCCCAGCCAGGGCACATAACCAGGTTGCAAGCCAGGTCTCCAGCCAGCTCTGTAGCTGGAGGCAGATGAAAGGCAACCATACTTCGATGCTTCTCTCTTTTTCTTCCTCCCTCCCTGCCCTTCTCTCTAAAAATAATGAATAAAATCTTTAAAAACATAAAAGTAAAAACCCAAGTCTTTTATAGAAGATGAGTTCCTAGTGGAATATTTAAATATCATTGTATTCTCATGATTCAGGAGTATTTATATACATACAGGTCTATAGGCCTATGAGCTTTGTCACACAATACACTGGTTATAGAGGGAATTTGTATGGAGATTATCAGCTTCTGTAAAGCACCTCAGCCAAAGAGTCAACTTCCTTTTATTGTGCTAGTAGTTGAAAGTCATCTGATCTGATGGCTTCTCTTGTGTAATTACAGATTGATTTTATATTAAAGATGAGTATTTTATCCAAAACCATCTTCTGGAGATAATGGAAATAAAAATTATTATCTAACATACTTCCAATTACTGAAAGATAAAGGTATGAATGAAGTCTTCAAAGCTGGGTTTCTCCCATTGCTTCTTTGATTTTTATAATTACTAAAAATAAGCCTTGGTACTTACCACAGTAGATACAAAATACTATTTACATCCACTTGGGCTAATACAAATGCAACAGAGTGAATGCTAATCACCACTAAAAAGGTTATAAATAAGTGCTCACACACAGAATTTTTTCAAAACCATGAGGTAGATCAAACAGAAGCAGGACATCAGCCATGAACACACAGAAGAGGCCATGTGCCAGGTAAGAGCCAAACCTGAAAAGGGGCTTTTTCAAATCTACGTGGTCCCCTTTCGAACCAGGGAGCGCAAAGGGGTCATTTATTTTCCCCTGAAATAAACACTAATGTCTAACCCCCCAGGCACTTGAAGAGCAGAAATCTGGTCTCTTCTGGAGCTGCCCCACACAGATGGTTTCTTCACAGGTCTGAACCAGTGGAAGACCCCTGCTGTTCCTGCTGGATACCCCTTCTCCCACAGCTCAGGGTCCTTGCCAGGTGGGCTCAGTGCCCCTCTACCTAGAGTTCTCAGAGAATAGGTACACCCCATGGGCCTATCACAGCTTTTGAACACAGGCCAGCCTGAAGGGCAGGTAGTGGCATAGTGGCTCTGTTACCTAGCTCAAAGAGATTCCAGCTCGGGGTGTTCTATTTAAGACCCAGAGTGGTTGTCACAAGGTAGTTTTACTTATTTGTAGCAAGTAAAGAAGACAGGATTCATAGCCAAAGCTCTGCCTCTACAAGGGAGGCTTAGACAGTATGCTATTTGGTCAATTACACATTGATTTCTTCTTTGTAGTTGGCTGTATTTATCCCATTGCATTCCTGTCAAGCTCACCTTGTTTATAGCTGGTCTGCAAAACACTGTGCCACACTTTAACATTTAGCAAGAATCGCATTTCATAAGAATGGCTCAGGCTTTGAGACCCTTGTTCTAACAGCCAGGCAGACAGGGATAGAGCAGCAGGCTTTGAGCTCTGGCAAGGTTACTTCAAGCCTTGTGACTAGCTAAGGGTTTGCCCTGTCTGAGCCTCACTTCCGCTATAACTAGGACACAGTGATAGCACTTCGCCAAGGCTGTGGCCAGGGTAGAATTAAGTAACCACCAAAGTGCCCATTTAGGATGCCACCTGGCCTACAGTCATCAGTCCATAGTGACTGTGGCTGCAATCTGATCTGTGGTCACCCTTCTTCTTGAAAGCTCCCTGACAGCCTGGAGGCTCTTGACTTTGCAGGGCAGCTAGACACGTGCACCGCTAGAGGGCGCAGCAGAGGCACCAATGCAGGGTTAAGGACAAAGCTCTGCCTCTTACTGAGCGGTGGGTGGTTGCTCCTGGTGTGTCTTGGAGCCAGGGAAGCGGGCTAGCCCCAGTACTACCAAACCGAGAGGGGAAAAAAGGGGAGCAGGATATACAGTGCCGAGAAAGCTTGTAGCCGTTCAGGCTCTTTGGAAAAAGCAGAGCTGAGTTCTAGTCTGGCACCAGCCTTACCCGTCACATGACCTGACCCAGGGCCACACCCATCACCCCGATTTTGTTTCCTATTTGATGAGGTCCGCTTCTTACAGATAAGGAGGTGATAGTGCCCCTGTTTACCTCCTTTTGTTTCCAGGCAGCTGGACTGTGGCTTTCAGCACTGCAGTCAGCACTCTGCTCACACCCGCCTCTGCTCCTCACAGTGAACACTGATGGAGTTCTAGGCAGCAAGTTCTCTTTTTTTTCATGAAAATGAACCAAATCAGTATTCTATAACTGGAATCTGAGTGCTGGCCATGCATTTGTTGTTTTTTTTTACTTGATATAATTCCCTTCAGGTCCATTTATGTTGTTGCATGTATCAGTCATTTGTTCCTTTTTATTGCTGTGTAATAATGGCATGGATGTGCCACAGCTTGTTTACAGTCCACTTGTTGAAGGACATGTGTGCCGATTCCAGTGTGGAGGTATAATGAATACAGTTACTATGGGCATTGTGTATAGATTTATGTTTTTATAATTTAGGATAAATATTCATGAGTGTAATAGCTGGGTCTTATGGTAAGTGCATATTTAGTTTCAAAAGAAACTCAAATTATTTTCCAAAGTGACTTTACTGGAATCTAATAAACCGATAAGTAAAATAGAAACAGAGTCATGAATACATGGGACAGATGGAGGAAATGGGGGGACTGGATGAAAGAAAGTGAAGGGATTAGCTAAAGAACAAAAATGCGTAACCAATAGATATAGGCATCAGTATGGTGATGGCCAGAGGAAAAAGGGACAGGGGCTGGGTGAAGGTGGGCAAAGTGGTGGGGAACAGGGTAATAGTGTCAACAATAAAAATAAAGTTAATGCCCTGGCTGGTGTGGTCAGCGGATAGGCACTGGCCTGCAAAACCAAAGATCGCTGGTTCAATTCCCAGCCAGGGCACATAACCAGGTTGCAAGCCAGATCTTCAGTGAGGTTCCCAGCTGGAGGCAGGTGAAAGACAAGAAATACATTGATGTTTCTCTCCCTTTCTTCCTCCCTCCTTGCCTTTTTCTCCAAAAATAGTGAATAAAGTCTTAAATAAATAAATAACAATAAAGTTAATGAATAAGAAATAGTGGGGGAGGTGCAACAGTAACACTGTTTACTAATAGTAACACTGGTTACTTACCTGTTTGCATCTCTGTGATCAGAAGCAGCAAAGAGTGATCAGAGATCCTTAATATATTAAAAACTGTGCCCCTTTTGCCTGCCCTGTCTCCCACAAGCAGCTGTATGCTGCTTCAGAAAAACATGCACAGCTGTCTGTCACATGGCAGAGTAGCTGCTACTGTGATAAGAGCTGAAATTTCTCAAAATGTACTGCAATTTACTATCCAAGTTATCCCCTGAAAATTGTAAGCCTTCAACATACTCCAAAGTTACCAAATTCCATATTGGACAGATTTGGCCAGTGCAGTGGTTTTCCAGATGGGGACACAGATTCCTAGTGCTGCCTACTCTGCCATCTTCCCAGAATTCTCTGTGTTGATTTCATTTATTTCTGATCAAGTCTTTATTATTTTTCTTCCTTCTGCTAACTAACTGTGGGCTAATTAGTTCTTTTTCTAGTACCCTGCAGTGTAAAGTTAGGTTGTTTCTTTGTGAGCTTTCTTTTTTTAATGTAAGCATTAGTGTTAAAACCTTTTGTCTTAGAACTGCTTTTGCTGCATCCCAGAAACTTTTATATGTTCTTTTCATTTTTGTTTGACTAATTTCTAATTTTCCTTTTGATTTCTTCTTTCACCCATTGTGTATTCAAGAATATTGTTTAATTTCCATGTATTTGTGATATTTCCAGTTTTCCTCCTATTACTGATTGCTAATTTTGTACCACTATGGTCAGAAAAAAAATACTTTATATGATTTCAATGTTCTTAAATTTGTCAAGGCTATCTTAATGGCCCAATTTATTATCTATCCTGGAGAATGTTCTATGTGGACTTGGGAAGAATGTGTACTCCGGTACTCTTGGATATAATATTCTTTTTTTTTTTAATTTAATTTTATTGTTGTTGTATTACATCCATACCATTTTTATTCCCCTCTGTCTCCTTCCCCACCCACCCACTCCCCACCAAAGTCAATCCTACTTGTTATCCATGCCCATGGTTCTTCCATACTAGTCCCTTGACTAAACTGCTCCCCTACTTTGCCTCCTCCTCCCCCTTCCCCCATGCCCACTGAAGGTTTATTCATTGTATTCATGTATCTGGTTCTGTTTTGCTTGTTTGTTTGTTTTGTTCATTATTGGCCTGAAATGGGTGAGATCCTACGGTATTTGTCTTTCACTGACTGGCTTATTTCACTAAGCATAATACTTTCCAGTTCCATCCGTTTGTTACAAAGGGTAGGAGTTCCTTCTTTCTTTCTGCTGTGTAGTATTCCATTGTGTAAATGTACCAAAATTTTTTGATCCAATCATCCACTGATGAGCACTTAGGCTGTTTCCAGTATTTGGTTATTGTAACTAGTGCTGCTATGAACATAGGGGTTCATAAGTTCTTATGAATTGGTGTTTCAGGGTTCTTCAGGTATAGTCCTAGTGGTGGAATTGCTGGATCAAAAGGCAGTTCCATTTTCAGTTTTTAAAGCAAACTCCATACTGTTTTCCATAGTGGCTGCACCAACCTGCATTCCCACCAACAGTGCACCAGGGTTCCCTTTTCACCACATCCTCGCCATCACTTGTTATTTGTTGATTTGTTGATGATTGCCATTCTGATAGGTGTGAGGTGCTATCTCATTGTGGTTTTAATTTGCATCTCTCTGATGGCTAGTGATGTTGAGCATTCTTTCATATGCCTTTGGGCCCTTTGTATGTCTTCCTAAGTGAGTTGTCTGTTCAGGTCCTTTGCCCATTTTTTAATTGGGCTGTCTGTCTCCCTAGTGTTGAGTTGCATTAGTTCTTTATATATTTTGGAGATCAAATCCTTGTCTGAGGTATCATTGGCAAATACATTTTCCCATACAGTTGGTTCCCTTTTAATTTTGCTGGTGTTTCCTTTAGCTGAACAGAAACTTTTCAGTTTGCTATAGTCCCATTTGTTTGTTTGTTCTTTTATTTCCTTTGCTCTTGGAGAAGTATCAGTAAACATATTTCTGCATAGGATATCTAAAATTTTACTGCCTATATTTTTCTCCAGGACCTTTATTGTGGCAATACTTATGTTTAAGTATTTTATTTATCTTGAGTTTATTCTGGCATATGTGTAAGTTGGTGGTCTAGTTTTATATTTTTTGGATATTGCTGTCAAGTTCTCCCAACACCACTTGTTGAAGAGACTATTTTTACTCCATTTTATGTTCCTTCTCTCTTTGTCAAATATTAATTGAGCATAGAGTCCTGGGTTTACTTCTGGGCTCTCTATTCTGTTCCATTGATCTATATGTCTATTCTTATGCCAGCACCAGACTGTTTTGATGACAGTAGCCTTATAGTATATTTTGATGTTCAATATTGTGATTCCTCCTACCTTGTTCTTCTTTCTCAAGATTGTGGTGGCTATTCATGGGCAGCTTTGGGTCCATATAAATGTTTGAAATATTTTTCCTATCTCTGTGAAGTATGTCATTGGTGTTTTAGTTGGGATTGCATTGAATCTATAGATTGCTTTAGGTAGTATGGACATTTTAATGATGTTAATTCTCCCATCCATGAAAATGGTATATGCTTCTATTTATCTGTATCTTCCTTAATTTCTTTCTTCAAAGTTCTGTAGTTTTCTAAGTATAGGTCTCTTATCTCCTTGGTTAAGTTTATTTCTAAGTACTTTAATTTTCTTGTTGCTGTAGGAAATGGGATTTGTTTTCTAGCTTCTATCTCTGATGTTTCATTATTGGTATACAAAAATGCTTCTGATTTCTGGATATTGACTTTATATCCAGCTATTTTGCTAAATTTGTTTATTAGGTCAAGTAAGTTTTTGATGGAGCCTGTTGGGTTTTATATATACATTATCATATCACTTGCAAATAATGACAGTTTGACTTCCTCCTTTCCAAATTGGATACCTTTGATTCCTTTTTCTTGTCTGATACCTATAGCTAGAACTTCCAAAACAATGTTGAACAGAAGTGGAGAAAGTGGACAGCCTTGTCTCATTCCTGATCTGAGGGCGAAAGCTTTTACTTTGCTTGTTGAGTATAATGTTGGCTTAAGGTTTCTCATATGTGGCCTTTATTATGTTGAGGTATGCTCCCTCTATTCCCATTTTGCTGAGGGTTTTTATCATAAATGGTTGCTGTACTTTATCAAATGGTTTTTCAGCAACTATTGATATGATCATATGGTTTTTGGCTTTCATTGTGTTGATGTGGTGTATCACATTTATTGATTTATGAATGTTGTACCATCCTTGTATCCCTGGGATGAAACTCACTTAATTATGGTGTATGATCTTTTTAATGTATTGCTGGATCCAGTTGGCCAATATTTTGTTGAGAATCTTAGCATCTATGTTCATCAGAGATATTGACCTATAGTTTTCTTTCTTAGTTGTGTCTTGACCTAGTTTTGGGATTAGAGTAATATTGGCCTCATAGAAAGAGTTTGGGAGTCTTCCCTCTTGGGGAATTTGGATTTTTTGGAATAGGTTGAGAAGGATAGGAGTTAGTTCTTCTCTAAATGTTTGGTAGAATTCACCTGTGTAGCCATCTGGTCCAGGGCTCTTGTGCTTTGGGAGATTTTTGATTACTTCTTCAATTTCACTAGTTGTTATTGGCCTATTCAAGATTTCTGCTTCTTTCAGTTTTGGTAGATTGTACATTTGCAGAAATGTGACCATTTCACTCAGATTGTCCTATTTCTTGTCATATAGTTGTTTGTAGTAATTTCTTACTATCCTTCATATCTCTGAAGTATCAGCTGTGATTTCTCCTCTGTTTTTCTGATTTTGTTTATTTGGGTCCTTTTTCTCTTTTTCATGATAAGTCTGGTTAAAGGGTTATCAATTTTGTTAATTTTTTTCAAAGAACCATCTCCCGGACTTATTGATTATTTGAATTGTAGTTTGAGTCTCTAAGTTATTTAATTCTGCTCTGATCTTGAGGATTTCCTTCCTTTACTTGCTCTGGTCTTTGTTTGTTGTTGCTCCTCTAGTTCTTGCAGCTTTATAGTTAGGTCGTTTGTATAAACTTCTCCTATCCTTTTTAGGTAGGCCTGTATTGCTGTGAATTTCCCTCTGAGGAATGCCTTTGCTGTATCCCATAGGTTTTGGGCTGTTGTGTATTCATTGTCATTTGTTTCCAGAAACTTTTTGATTTTATCTTTGATCTCATTGTTAATGCATTCATTACATAAAAGCATGTTATTCAGTCTCTATGAGTTAGAGTGTTTTGGGCTTTTTCCCCTGAGGTTGGTTTCTAGTTTTAATCCATTGTGATCTGAGAAGATGCTTGGTATGATCAATTTTTCTGTATTTGTGGAGGCTTTTCTTGTGACCTACCATGTAGTCTCTCTTTGAGAATGTTCCATGTGCATTTGAAAAAAATGTTTATTTTGCTTCTTTGGGGTGAAATGTTCTGTATATATCAGGTAGGTTCATTTCCTATAGAGTGTTGTTCAAAGCTACAATATCCTTGGTGTTTTGTTGTTTGGAAGATCTGTCCATTGTTGATAATGGGGTATTAAAATCCCCTACTATTAGTATGTTGCTGTCTATATCCTTCTTGAAGTCCTCTAAGATTTTCCTTATATATTTGAGAGCTCCTATGTTGGGTGCATATATGTTTAACAGAGTTATATCTTCTTGGTGGATTGCTCCCTTAACTATTATGAAATGTCCTTCTTTGTCTCTTTTTTTGGCCTTCACCGTAAAATCTATTTTGTCTGGAATAAGTATTGCTACTCCAGCCTTTTTTTCATGTCCATATGCTTGATGTATATTTTTCCATCCCTTCATTTCCAATCTTTGTTGATCATTTGTTCTGAGGTGGGTCTCTTGAAGACAGTATATATGTGGGTCATGTTTTCTTATCCACTCAGCTACCCTATGTCTTTTGATTGGTGTGTCTTGGAGTGGGTCTGTTTGGATTCATCGTCATTGGGACCTTCTGTGCTTCCTGAACTTGAGTAACATTTTCACTCATCATGTTAGGGAAGTTTTCTATCATTCCTCTTTTTAACAGGTTTTCCATTCCTTGCTTCTCTTCTCCTTCTGGTATCCCTATGATATGACTATTATTAAGTTTCATGTTGTCCCACAGCTCTCTTAAGACCTCTTTATTCTTGTTCAGCCTTTTTTCATTCTGTCCCACTGTCTTGGAATATTTTTCTACATTGTCCTCCAGCTCACTGATCCGATCCTCTCCTTCCTCTAGCCTACTGTTGATTTCTTCTACTGTTGAATTCTTCTGATTTCTTCGATTCAGAAATTGTATTCTTCATTTCCTCCTGGCTGTTACTGATAGTTTCTATGTCCTTTGTATTGCTGGAGTTGTTTGTAGTTTTCTTTGAGCTGGCTGAGCTCATTGAGCTTCTCTATCATTATTTTGAATTCCATATCTGATAGTTTGCTTGCCTCTATTTCATTTAGTGGTCTTTCTGGGATTCCTCCTTTCCTTTTGGTGATGGACTGTTTCTTTTTCTCCCCATTTTCAGGTTTCATTGTAATCCAATCAGACTGTGATCAGCTGCCAAGCTAAGGAACTGTTAGGCTGGAAGGATTGAGTTAGTTGTAATCCTATTGGTCTGTGATCCACCACCAGACTCAGATGCTGCTTGGGGTGACAGGCCAATTCAGTTGTAAATCAATAAATCAGCTACCAAACTCAGGCCCTACTGGGCTAGACAGAGAGGTTCAGTTGTAATACAATGGATCAGCCACTAGCTCAGGTGCAGCCTGGTGAGACAGCTTTAGATATAAATCAATCCATCTGTGATCAGTGCCCGGTTCAGGTACCACTGGGCTAGGCAGCAAGATCCAACTGTAATCCAATGAATCTCTGTTCAGCTACCAGGCACAGGAGCTGCTGGGCTAGACAGCAAGTTACAATTGTAATCCATTGAGTTTCTTATCAGCCACCAGGCCAAGAAGCGAGTTGTGAACCAATGAATCCACGATCAGCCACCAGGCTCACTTGCTGCTGTGTGACACTGACTGACCCAGCTATAAGTCAGAGAGTTTGTAATCAGCCACCAGGCCCAGGCTCTGCTGAGTGAGAAGGACTGACTCAGTTGCAAAGCAATGAATCTAGGATTAGCCACCAGGCTTGCATGCCACTGTCATGGCTGACTGACTGACCCAGCTGTAAGTCAGAGAATTTGTACTCAGCCGCCAGGCCCAGGCACTGTGGATATAATGTTTTTTATATGTCTATGGTGTTCCATTGGTGTATCATGTTATGCACATCAACTGTTTCCTTATTGATTTCCTGTTGGGATAATCTATCCATTGTTGAAAGTGGAATATTGAAGTCCTCTACTATTACTGTATTGCTGTGAATTGCTAGTTTCAGCTTCATTAATATTTGGTTTTAACATTTAGATGTTCCAATTTTGGATGCAGATAAACTTACAATTCTTATAGCTTGTCAATGAATTCACCCCTTCTAACAGTAACCCTCTTTGCCTTTTGTGACCAATATTGACTTGCTTTCTATTTTGTTTGATATTAGTATAGCCATTCTTGCTCTCTTTTGGTTACTATTTACATGTAATATCTTTCATCTCTTTACCCTGAGACTATGTATGTCCTTAAAGCTAAAGGAGTCTCTTCTAGGCAGCATATTATTGGATCTTCTTCTTTTGACTAATCAGTCAGGTTGCGTCACTTGATTGGAATACTTAATCCATTTATGTTTAAAGTAATAATTGATAGGTAAGGACTTACTATTGCCTTTTAAACAAAATTCATTATGCTCACAGATCCTAGAGATAAGAGACATAGCATGTTACACAGGACCACGTGGGAAATATATCAGGGTGGTGAGGTGAATACAGGAGCCAGAGGAGCACTTATCTATGGGAAAGGCAAGTCTGGGCAGGGTGAACAGCCTGTAATTGACTAATTTGAATAATCTTGGCATGCTTTGGGGTATAGGGGTGGTTACTAGTTGGTTCTGGGATGATTAGGGCAGAGGACTATTACCTGCTGGGGTGCATGGGCCAGATAGAGAGATAAACTGTGGGTTGGTTAGTTTGTATATCAGAGCACTTTCGCAGCTGAGACCTTGCTACCTTGAACAATTGGCTAGCCCTGGGAGAGGCAGGTGGGAAGTTGTTTGGTTTGTTTGTTTTTTTGCTTTTTTTTTTTTTGGATATCAGAGTATCATAATATACATAAAATCAAAAATATATACAATATAGAGTCTTATCCAGTCTCAAATCAATACAGTCCCTATTGAATTAAAATGATTAGACAACCATCAATTTAATCTGCTAAGCAGAGAGAAAAATGAATTCTCTCAAGAGAATATAATGTCATGATGTTTTACACACAATATCTGGCAGTTAAATAGCTGCATTGCTGGGAAATGATATAATGTTGAACCACCTTTATATTCCTGGGATAAAACCTATTTGATCAAAATATTTATTTGGTTGTTTTGTAGAATATACTATTAAATTCAGTTAGGTAATATTATATTTAGGTTTCATGTACTATATTGATTTTGTAGTTCTAAATTCATAGACTACATTTGTATTTCTGGAATCTCCAGGTTTCTGTATAAGGGAGAAAACTAAAAGTTGAATTTGGTACCCAAGATTGGCAAGCTACAAAATTCTTGTTTAAATACATATTTTTTTCTGTTTATTTGCAGGTCAACATGGTCCTGGTTTGGCCACATTTTTGGATGGGTTTTCTCATAGCACCAACTGTATGCCTCATTGAAAATGTAATTTTGAAATTGTAAGTTGAAAAAAGGATGTGATAACCAAAGAATATATTCTCATGGTTAATTACACTTTTCCCAAGATATGGTTTTAAAAGTAAACTAAGTACCACTTTAAGAATATAAAATGTTAAGGAGCATTTAAAAGAAGGAAATTCTCTCTACATTCTGCCACTGGTGATTTATTAGCAATAAATTTAGGGGAAAAAGATGGAATCAAATGCATGAAGGAGAAATTTGGTAGTGATAATTTCCTGTTCATACTTTTTTTCTGAAAAGTTTCATTTTTCACTCTTTGCAAGTATGATGTGACATATGTAACTTTTATTTACTTGTGTAAATAAAACCTAAAACCAGAGGATCACAAATTAAAAACTGTAAAAAAACAAAAAATAGAAGAGAGATGTTTAGACAGGCATTCTTCACTTAAAAAAAATTGGAGTAAGAATTTTTCAAATACAATTCTCCCAGAATACTTAAATATTAGATTAAAGGATCTTGTTTTGTATGCTTAAAAAAAAAAAAAAAAAATCCAGTCTAACAGAAAGAAAAAAAAGCTCTAAGATGTTAGAAATTCCTGAACTCTCTAATGTTAAAAGTATTGTTAAAGGTAAGGAATCCACCAAATTACAAGATTTCAAAATTAGAAATAATTCATATACAACATGTGCAATATATATTGCACATAGTCTGTAACATAAACAAGAGTTCAAAAACATTATATATTTCACATTGTACATTTCAAACTAAATAAGCAGTGAAAGGCATAGTCTAGAAGGTATATTATTAATTCTGCTTTTCTTTTTTTTTTTAAGATTTTATTTCATTATTTTTAGAAAGAGGGGAAGGGAGAGAGGCAGAGAGGGAAAAAGACATCAATGTATGGTTGTGTTTCACCTGCCTCCAGCCACAGACCTGACTGGAGACCTGGTTTGCAACCTGGTTATGTGCCCTGGCTGGGGAATTGAACCTGAGACCTTTGGGTTCGCAGGCCGGCGCCTTAACCACTGTGCTACCAGCCAGGGCAGTAATTCTGCTTTTCAATGTTCAATTTTTCTTTGATTCCTTTATGTATGAGGATAACCACAATTATTTGTAGGCCCCAAAGTGGAAGACTGATTCTTTCTCAAATTTTCCAGAAAACATGTCAGGTGTCTTCTCTCTCCAGGTATCTTTCTTTTCATTCATTTTGCCTTCAGCAAGAATGGTCTTGCTTAGGAGCTTAAGAAAACTTTTGAAGAGCCATTCTAATCAGTATTTATTCGTCAACCAAAGTTAGGAATGGGAAGTGGAGAGAAAATACTGGTAAGTCTGTAATGCCTATGTAATGCATATTGCCTTAAAAGTAAGAGGTTTCAGAGGCAGAGACAGGCTATTATTACTTCTCTAAAAGCAGTAGCCACATTGTTCTCATTGCTCCAATTGCTCCCCTTTCTGGGGCCAAGCAGTAAGAGCTGGATGGACAGAACTGCAAGTGCGAACTTTGGACCACAGAAGAGGAACTCAAAAAAATTCGAACCTAGGATTTATGTAGGAGAGAAGCAGTTATTAGCAGTTGAGAGAGGAGAGAAACTTGGCTTCCTAATGTAATGTAAATGTATTTCCTTGGGAGAAGACCCTTGGGTTTTCACCCTTTGAAGGGTAAACAAAATTCTCCAGGGGTGAGATAAAACAGGTGTCTTCTGAGTTTATATCATAAAATGTTTTCTCTATAGTCCCACTAGTACACTGTATCTTCCATTTAATAAGCTTTGCCATTTTGGGAGGAAGTCATTCAATTTAATTAACAGATACAGACTGAGCTTTGTGTTAATAGATTTGTGATTTTCATTAAAAACAATCACAACAAAAAATCTATTAGGTAAATTTTCCATTTTGGAGGCACCTTAAATATGAGTGCTACAGAATGTACTGCTCCAAAGTCATAAACTTCATATCAAAGTGTTCCTAGAGGCAGAAACTTGAATTGAACTTGGCTATGTAGAAAACTCCCAATTTAAAATATTTCAAGAGAACCGAGAAGGTGGAGGAGTAAGCAGAACTACACCAATCTCCTCCCAACACCAAACTGGAATTACAACTCAACTGGGGAGAAATCATCTGGAATAACCAACAGAACACTAGCTGAGAGAAGCCTTATTACCACGGACAGAACAGGAGAGCCGATTCATCACAACATGACCGGTAGGAATGGCAGAGATGCGAGAGGGCTGGCAGGGCTCCCACGGGCAGCAACTGAAGGGACAGAGAAAACATCTCAGCAGTCAGGGTTTCCATCTGAGAAGGGTGGGATATAAATCCCCAACTGGGCTTCCCAGCCTACAGCAACAAAGCTGAGAGTAAAACAACACCCAGCTGTGAAAAGCAAAAAGCTGCCAAGTTTAGCAGGCTTGACAGAGAGACTGAGTTCTTAGAGGGACCATGCATGAAAATACAGTGGCACCCACTTACCTTGGGCTCTAGCTGAGGGAGGGCACAGTGGACTAGAGAAGTTTGGGGGAAGTCTTGGGGCAGTGGCTTTAGGGGGAGTTGAGGGAGCAGCCAGTGAGTCCAGTGCTAACCCATCCCCCATTCAGCCAGCAGACCACTCATCTCCAAAGGGCAGGAGCCTGAGGGGAAGCCACAGCCCCACCCATAGGAATTAATCCACCCCACCCAGCAGTGCCTAAACCTGACCTCAGATCACAGGTTGATTAAATTAACAACTGAATTCATCTACCCTACCCAGAGTTGCCTAAAACTGACCACTGCTCACAGACTGATTGGATTAACAATTAAAGGAGACAAAGACAGTAAATCTCTGGTGGTCTCCAACTGACTGACTAGGCCCAGACTGAGACAGGAGCTGATGTCACCAAGCACAGATCCAGGAAGTAAAAAAAGTGCACCTCTACACCACAGAAGGTCACACAACTAAGACAGTAAGTCAAAGCAGACCAATCTAAGAAGCAGAAACAAACAAGAGCCACCTAAAATGGGGAGACAAAGAAATAAACCCTCAACAAATGGAAAGGAGGAATCCCTAGGAGGAGTGCAAAATGAAATAGAAGCAAGCACCCTATCAGACATGGAATTCAAAATAATGATGACAGATAAGCTCAATGAGCTCAGTGAGTTCAAAGAAAACTACAAACAACTCCAGGGGAACTACAGAGAACTCCAGGAAAGCTACAAGAAACTTACTGAGAACTACACCAGCATCAAAAAGGACTTAGAAACCATCAATAGGAGCCAGGAGGAAATGAAAAACACAATTTCTGAATTGAAGAACACAGTAGAAGGAATCAAAAGCAGTCAAAAAACAAAAAAACAAAAAAACAAAAAAAATCAAAAAACAAACAAACAGAGAATCGCATCAGCAAGCTGGAGGTCAATGTAGAAAAAAATTCCCAGGCAGTGCAACAAAATGAAAAAAGACTGAAAAAGAGTGCAGAGGATTTAAGAGAGCTGCAGGACATGAAACGTATTAACATCTGTATCATAGGTATACCAGAAGGAGAAGAGGAGCAAGGGATAGAAAACCTGTTTGAAAAAGTAATGACAGAAAACTTCCCTAACTTGAGGAGAGAAAAACTCATGCAATTTTAGGAAGCACAGAGGGTCCCAAGGAAGATGATCCCAAACAGGCCCACTCCAAGACACATCAGAATGAAAATGGAAAATTTCAAATAAAAGGAGAGAATCCTAAAAGCAGCAAGAGAGAAATAGCTAATAACATACAAGGGGGTTCCCATAAGATTATCAGCTGATTTCTCAACAGAAACACAACAAGCCAGAAGGGAATGGCAAAAAATATTTCAAGCAATGAAAAACAAAGGCCTGCAACCAAGAATACTCTACACAGCAAGGCTTTCATTCAAAATGGAAGGTGAAATAAGGAGCTTCCCAGACAAAAGAAGGCAAAAAGAATACATCTCCACCAAACCAGCCTTGCAAGAGATACTTAAGGTTCTAATTTAAGAAGATGAAGAAACAGAGAGATAGACAAGACACAGGTACAAAGGGAAACATAGATAATAAATAAGTACCTATCAATAATAACCTTAAAGGTAAATGGATTAAATGCACCAATCAAAAACATAGGGTAGGTGAATGGATAAGAACCAACTTTAACTTATGAATGCTTTAAAACTATCTTGTTATAAACATATTTTACTAAACAATGTATAATTTTGTATAGTACTTGTATCTGCATTACTGTAGGTTAAGTTTCTTAGATTGGAATTATTTCATAATATGGGAAAACCATTTTGCTTGCAATAACTCAGAAAAATTGAATGTAGTTAAGGAAGAAGAAAAAAAGCAAGAAAATGTGGATGTATATTATATGGAAGACATGCTATCTTTCTTATTCACTGTTACAAAATATGTGCTTATTTGTGGGTGTGTAATATATAGATTTTGTTAGCAATTTATGTTTTAAATAGCAACCAACTGGCCATGGGTGTGTGGTGAAGTCAGTCAACCTTTAGGTTAGAAAAGATGCTGAGAATGAAGGCCAATTTGGATAGAAGTTGCAAACTATTAAACTATATGATTTATGTACATAGGTGATATATATTCTCATATTAATATGTAAATTATTAGTATTAATTTTACATACTAATCATATTAGTATGTAAATTAGATGAGATTCCCTTCAAATAGATTATGGAAATATACATTTTCAGTTATGAAAGCTCCCAAACTGGGGATGCTTGGGAAAAGGAATGAATGATATAGTAAACTTTATTATTGAAATGTGAACATACCTAACCTCTACCTCAACAGACTCTTAAATAGTTCAGGGGTTAGTTTAGGACCACATAGGAAGTCAACCACAAGTTCAAAATTTGTAGAATACTATTCTACAAAATTATTTAAATCTAGGGCTTTTTATTTTTTACCTCAACTTAGTAGACATAATAATTTCTACTCTGGAGACCAGCTGAGCACTGAAGGCTTCAACTTGTAAAACACATGTAGAGGAAAAACAGAGGGTATTGAAAGAAGTAAGGCCTGTGCACAGCCAAAAACAAAAAACCAACCAAACAAAAAAATAAAACTATTTAAGATAGAAAACTCCAAAAAGAATAAATTGTAGTTTCAGTAGCTTAAAATAAAGTTGAGTTGTATTATCGGAGTGGGTAGGGTCTGACTCAAAAACCAAATTCACTTTTTACTATGGGTTTGGCTCTGTCTCTAGGACAACTTTCACAAAAGTGAGTTCTGCAATACACCACTTCTATGATATACTTCACAAAAATAGCATTCCAGAGTAAAATAAGTATTAAAGAAGAAAAATCTGCTTAATTTGCTATAATATATCTAAAATACTATCATTTAACATGTAATAATTATATGCTATTGGCATATTTTATTTTATTTTTTATTTTTATTTTAAAAAATATTTTATTTATTATTTTTAGAGACAAGGGAAGGGAGAGAGCCAGAGAGAGAAAGAGACATCCATGTATGGTTGCCTTTCACCTGCCTCCAGCTACAGACCTGACTTGCAACCTGGTTATGTGCCCTGGCTGGGGAATTGAACCAGTGACCTTTGGGTTTACAGGCTGGTGCCTTATCCACTGTGTCACCAGCCAGGGCTAAGCTATTGGCATATTTTAAATTTTTTGTATTAACTACTCAAAATCCAGTATGTACTTTAAATATGTGTGAAAATATGTATGTGTATAAATGTATTTTTGCATGTGTTTGGTAATATTGCAATTCATATTACTTAAAAGAGTAATTCTTTAAACAAATGAATTAATGTAAGCAGTTTGAAATAATGAAAAGAAACGTTTGTATTAATATGATTTGAGAAGCTGACAGAAGGCAGTAATTAAATGATGAATTGGCTGGATGTAAAAGGAAAAAAAAATGTACACATTGGTGGTTACAGAATAGACAGGGGCATGTTAAGAAGAATAAAGGAAATGAAGAAGCCAAAGAACTTATATGCATGACACATGGACATGAACTAAAGGGGGAATTGCCAGAGGAAATGGGGTACTCGGTGGAGTGGGGCAGAGGGGGGGGGGCGGAATTGGGACAACTGTAATAGCAAAATAAAATATATTTAAGAAAAAATAAAATAAACATTTCATATCTAAACTAGAGCATAGATTTCCTTGGTCAAATATGTATTGGTTCTGTTTCAATCCATATTTTCTTTTTTTTTCTTTTTAATATGGAGCGCTTCACAAATTTGCGTGTCATCCTTGCTCAGGGGCCATGCTAATCTTCTCTTTATCATTCCAGTTTTAGTATATGTGCTGCCAAAGCGAGCACTGAATCCATATTTTCTTTTGCTTACAGAGTGTAATATAATACTGCTTATAGTCTATCAGAGTATACAATATTTCTATTAAATTGGGTGATATTGAAATATCTTCTTCTGGGAAGTACATTGTATTAAGTACTTGGCCTAGGGAATTTTTTTTGTTTTTTAAAGATTTTATTTAATCATTTTTCGAGAGAGGGGAAGGGAGAGAAGCAGATAGGGAGAGAAACATCAATGTATATGGTTGCCTTTCACCTGCCTCCAGTTACGGGCCTGGCTGGAGACCTAGCTTGCAACCTGGTTATGTGCCCTGGCTGGGAATTAAACCAGCGACCTTTGGGTTCACAGGCCAGAGGGAAATTTTAATTACTACATTTTAACTTTGGAAAACATGCAGTATTTGCCTCCTATATGTTTCAGACTATATATTACTCTGCTTCCTATTCACAAGTTTTTCAATTTAATTTCAGAAATAATTATTGTAAAAATAAAGTATTGATTAAGCCTTAGATTTTGTCATTTAGAAGACATAGAAGAACGAATCAAATATTGATAACGTACAAGTACGTGCATGTGCTTTTAAATATTGCTATCACTGATGACCTTGAAACTTAAATTTTTGAATCCTGGCACATTTTAACATTGTGTTTAACTTTTTAAAAATTATGAAATTAGTAATACAACCATTACAAAGATATTACTACAAGCTCTTAAGAAGTTAACTGCATTTTATTTCCCTGCTCTTCCTCAGTCCACTTTTTATTTCTCCATCTTAAACTTAGAACTGTTAAGGGTAAAAAGAGTTAGAATGGAGTAATTGAATCATTTTCTTTTTATGGTATTTGAAAACTTCTTGGATAATCGTCTACTATTTGGCAATAAGGGGCATATTTGGATCTTTAAACATGCACTGTATTTTTATCCTCTTAACCATGAGAGAGTTCACATGGTATCAAACTTTACTTGAAATATTTAATTGGGTACATTTGATGTCTAGATAATATGTAATTTTTAAAAAACATAGAGCTTGATTTTCTTATGGGAGGATAATTAGTTTGTTCTTCCAAATTGTTGATTGGAGACGTTTTTTAATAAGCTGCCATATACTCATTCCTAGTACAACTAAGTTCATTCATTAAAGTTGCTCTAAAATGCCAATTGCAAAGCCACTGAGATTTTAGGAGCTGTGCTTTTTGTTCTGTTTTGTTTTTAACCTCAGTGTATGCATTTTCTTACTGATCTATTTATTGTTTTCCCTTATAAAATATTCCATAATCTGGAATGATTTAATTTATTGATTTTTTTTTGAGAAAGAGACATCAATGTGTTTCACTTATTTATGTATTCATTGGTTGATTCTTATTATGTGGCCTGACCTGGGATCAAACCCACAATGTTCCTGTATTGGGATGACGCTCTCACCAACTGAGATACCCAGCCGGGGCCCAGAATGATTTAAAATCCTGAATAAATCCCAGGAGACACTTAAATGAAAATTAAGTAGAAATTAATTAATGTAAAATAATTCCAATGTGCAAGTGACTTGGATTTTTAAAGTTGTACTACTAAACCATTTTCTTTTGAACTACATAGTACTTATACTAAAACAAAAATTTCTAAGATTTCACATTCCTCTTTGAACTGCAAATTCTAATACCTATATTTACCATGTGAGAAAACCAAACAAAAAGGAAAAATTTGTTATGCTAAATTATCATTACTCACAGGGAAAAGGGGGCCTCAAGTAATAAGACAATGAAAAGTTTAGGAGTACTAGTAGCTGCCTTTGACATGCAATTGGAAGCTTGTGGAACCCTCAGCCATACTTAGTTACATAGAGGATGCTGACATACTCATACGATGATTTTGATATGAGTGCCTCCCATACCCAAGTGCATTCTTAGCACTTTTTGGAAGTCTAGAATCTGGGGAATTAATTCACAGGAGCCACAAAAAGTTTTAAAAGATACCAAGCTATGAGCTAAATTTAATGCCACTGAGCATATTCTGAATAATTTTAAGAGCCATTAGTATAACATTTTAGTCATCTCACAATTTCACAATATCAAGGAAAATTTCAGTATTCTTTACATTACTATGGAGTTTATTAGACCAAGTTACCTGGGAAACAGTCGAGGCAGATGCATCTCTACCCCTACTTCCAGAAAATTCCATTTAAATGAATGTAGGTTGTCTCCAACTTCCAAACAAATTATGTTCCAAATACTCATTTGCACATCTGTTTGGATCAAAGGGAATATTTTCTCAAAGAAATGTAAACCATAGCTACAAATGGCTATTTGGAAATACAGATAAAAAGGATTTGAGTGGGTGTAAATGATGCTGTTGGAAATGAGCAGTAAATATTTTTTCAGCTCTCAAGTGGCTGAAGCATCTCTCTGCCTGGCTGGGGTCTAAGACATGGAAGGAAGTGAAGCTACTGAGGAAGGTGGTAAGATGGCAGTGGGGCTGTGGAAGCAGATACAAGAGTACACCCTGAAGTAACCATGGAATAGGTGAGCTGATGTTTTTCTTTCTGCTTAAGATGAGGCTCCAGACCCTGCCCCTGAGGACCCGTTGCCAGAACTACCATCCCAAGGCTTTCCCTCAGGAGTTTAACAAAGGCTTAGCTGACAGGATTCTGAAAACGCTGCAAGTTGTCTTCTTACTGCTGCCCTGGTTATGTGGCTTCCCGCTGTGCAGAGAAGAAACTGGTGGTTTGAGGGATGGCTACTCGGCTTATCTAGGCATGTCTCCTCTGTACAGCCAAACAGGGTACTTATATGATTTATAGTCAGGCATGGCTATGAGTTTGGAATCTGCCAAATACACTTTGTCATGGAAACTAAAATGGCTTGGTTTTAATATCTTTATTTTTTCAATATCTATTTCATAAAAAATATTTAAAAAATTTAATCTAGTTTTAACGTACAAATGCACATTTTATGTTATTTTTTGAAAGATTTTATTTATTTATTTTCAGAGGTGGGGGGAGCAGAGGGAAAAGGGAGGGAGAGGAACATCAATGTGAGAGAGTCACATGGGTCAGTTGCCTCTTGCATTCACCATGACAGGGGACTGAACCTGCAACCCAGGCATGAGTCCTGTCTGGGATTTGAACTGGTGACCCTTTGCTTTGTGTGATGGCACCCACGCAACTGAGCCACACAGGTCAGCTCAATAAATGTACAATTTAAATGATAGCTTTTTATTGCAGGAAATTATGATCAAATCAGTTAATATATTGTAGAGAAAGTATTTAGAAAATTACCTACGATATAGTGTTATTTATCTAATGGTCAGTCTAGCTATCTATCTATTTATCTATCATATATAAAGCCTTTATATTTAGTTATATTGTTTGTTCTATGGGAAAGATTAAATGGCATTGATACCCTTGGCAAGCTTCACCTGTGCCTCACGCTTCCATGGCAACATGCAGGGCTCCTTCTATCAGATCTGTTGTTTTCTGACACTGTTCATTTGTCCACTTGTTTGTCATCTGTCTCTATATTCTGGAAGCTGTATGAGAGGATGTTTGTTTTTGCTTTGGCATCTAATCGTGACTCAAGAAAAATGTAAGGAATGCATAAGTGGATGAATGATGAATGCTTGAATATAGATATGACTCCAATGAAAGTAAGTTGCCACAAAAAGCGAGAACATCTGCCTAACTTGCCTTGTATGTTTGAAGTCAAGTATGCACATCTGACACTTGAACTACTGAGACATCAATTCTGCCATTATAATTGCTATAACTGACACAGCTTGACCTAGGGCTGTTTGATTGAAGGGAGAACCAGAGGTAGCACATAGCTGAGAATCCATCAAGATTCTGGAATAGAGACCTTATTGGAAAAGCTATATATTTGTGTCTCAGTTTTACACCTTTTCAACTAATTGGCTAGGTTTGTGCAGATTGACTCTTTTAGAGTCAGAATCCTCTGCAGCCTAGATACACACCCCAATGGATCTATAGGTTTGCACAGTCAGCAGTTTCTTGTGGGGGAAGACTGGCTCCTAACATGTATCACCCCACTATCTTCAGCATTCCTATGGTAATGATTTTCAGCTACTGGGAAAATAGAATCTGGTTTTCACATGGAGACTGGGCACACTGCAATGCACCCCACCATATGGCTTGTGGCCAAGGGATATCCAGAAGTCACCCAAGAGGGAAGAAATCTGTTTCATACAGTGTGTAAAGCCCATGTATTATGTTCTTTTTCTGGTTCCCACATGATACAGGGTAAGTAATACCTACAACAAAACTTTCCTAGAGGAGGTTTGGGAGACTGAAAGTAGCAGAGTCCAAGGACTTCATCTTCCTGAAATGTTGGAAAAGAGGTGAGGATGCTCCCTTTATCCTGACTTTTTATCTAAAATTTTTTCTACTATCTCAAGTACTTCTTAGATTTTTTATTTTTATTTTATTGTTTATACTGCTACAATTGTTTCCACTTTTTCTTCCTTTCCCCACTTCCACCCAGCACCCCTTCTCCCCACACCAAATCAATTTGCATATTGTTCTCCTTGTCTATGAGTTGTGCATAAATGCTCTTTGGTTAATCCTTTCACCTTCTTTTACCCTGCCCCCCTGACTTTTGGGCAGCTGTCAGTCTGTTCTATATATTTAAGCTTCTGTTACTATATTTGTTAGTTTATTTTGTTTGTCAGGTTCCACATGTAAGTGAGATCATGAAGTATTTTTTTTTTCCATTGACTGGCTTAATTCACTTAGTATAATTTTCTCCAAGTCCATCATTGGTGTTGCAAAATGTAAAAGTGTTTTTTTTTTTTTTTTTCTTCTTCTTCTTTATGGCTGCATAGTATTCCATTGTGTAAATGTACCACAGCTATTTTTATTCACTCATCCACTGATGAGCACATAGGCTGTTTCCAAATCTTGGCTATTATAAATAACACTGATATAAACATAGGGGTGAGTATATTTTTTATACCAGTGTTTTGGGATCCTTGGGGTATATTTATAGAAGTGGAATTACTGGGTCAAAAAGGACTTCCATTTAAAAATTTTAAGAATACTCTATATTGTTTTCCACAGCGGCTGCACCAGTCTGCATTCCCACCAACAATGCACTATGGTTCCCTTTTCTCCACATCCTCACTAGTGCTTGTTGTCTGTTGATTTATTGATGGTAGCAATTCTGAAATGTGTAAGGTGATATCTCATTGAGGTTTTAATTTGCCAATTAAGAAATGGGTAAAAGAACTGCATAGACACTTCTCCAAAGAGAACAGAGGGCTCATAGATATATGAAAAAGTGCTCAAAAAACAAGGCTTAATATTTTAAGAAGATTCAAGTTATATATATTAGCATCTTTTCTGACCAAACAAAATGAAACTAGAGATCACTTATGAGAAGAAAACTGGAAAATTCATAAATATGTGGAAATTAAACAACATACTACTTAACAAGCAATGATTCATTAAAGAAGACAAAAGAAAAATAAAAAAAAAATCTTGAGACAAGTAAAAATTGAGATAAACATACCAAAATTTATGGGATGAAGCAAAGGCAGTTCTAAGAGGGGAATGCACAGTGATAAATGCCTATATTAAAAAACAAGAAAAAAATTCAAACAATTTAACTTACACCTCAAGAACTAGAAAAATAACAAAGTAGGTCTAAATATTAGCAAAGGAAAGAAATAGACTATAGCGGAATAAATGAATAGAAACTGAAAAGACAATAGAAAAAAATCAATGAAATTAAGAGCTGATTTTTTGAAAAGTAAACAACATACACAAACCATTAACTAGATTAAATGAAATCATCAATTAAAGAGAACTTATAGCCGATTGCAGAGGAATACAAAGGATTTATGAGACTGTGATGAACAATTATATACCAAACTAATTGGACAACTTAAAAGAAATGGATGAATTCTTAGAATACAACCTACAAAGAGTAAATCATAAAAAATAAAAATCTGAATAGACCCATTACTAGTAAGGAGATTGAATCAATAATCAAAAGCCTCTCAACAAACAAAAGTTGTGACAAATTTAACAGAGAGAAAGAGAGGGTGGGCATGGGGAGAAGCAGAGGGAGAAGAGGAAATACGTATGAGAAGACTCTGGAAAGGAAATACATATTAAGTAAATAGACCCTGGAAAGTCCAGAGTCAAATGCTCTTCAGCTCTGGGAGCAAAGGTAAAACAGTAATCTGATTCTTTAAACTATTTTGAAAATTTTGAGCTGTTCTTTTTATTTTTTAAATTTTACACAAAATTTTTAAAAATCTGGTGCAGAACATTTCCACTGAACAACCTTCATTCTGGAGGGGAATTCAGAGGGAAGTTATGAGCCAACTATTCCACAGACCAACCTCGTGATGCAATAACCTTTGAGTCATTTGCTTCAGGAGCATCTTCCTCAAGCTCTTACAGAGGTTCTCAAACACCTTCCTCTGAGTCCCAAAAGGGAAGCTGCCTCTAGGGAAGGCCCTCTTCCCATATGAAGACCTGGTATAAGGTTGTTAAAAACAGCTGCAATTTGTCACTCAACCTACAAACCACTGAAATCCCCGGAAATACTGGGGTACATGACAAACCCCAAAACAGAAGAAGGCTCCTAGGGCCTGGTGACATCCAAGAAATGAGAAAACATAGTTAAGATAGGCTGCACGGGCATTAAAAAAAAAAAAAAATCCAGCTTTCAACTTATCGGAAAAAAACCCCAACTTCCCTAAGTTTACAGCTATGTTCACCCACAGCAGTGGCAGCCTTAGAGAGGACAAGTTCCTTCAGTGAGCCCACACTTTGGGATTTAGAAGGTAATGTAGGTGGAATTCTAGTGTGGCAGCACAGTGAGCCTTGGGGCATTGAGAAGGTCTCTCTTGTGCATAGGGCCACTTTCCTGACATATATTGTCAGTGTCTTGAACCAGTGTAGTTTCTGGCTTGTTACAAAAAAGGGAGTTGGGACAAAGATGTTTAAAATACACACCATAAAATCTAAAGTGCCATGGGAGCCCAGAGGACTCACAGGAACATTTATTGTTCAATTTAGCAATTTAGAAAGGACAGCTAGGAGGGCTACATATAAGAAATGCTCACAGTAAAACAAAACAAGACCCCCTGAAACAAAGCAAAAACAGAAACATCCTCCACAGTTTTAAAAGAAGCACTTTGCTAAGAGTATCCAGATACTATCCATTTTATTTTAAATAATGAATTCACTCCAAAATGCGAGGAAGGATTTTTTTACTTTTACCTTGCAACTTCATTTTTCCAGTAAATTCTTTTGAAATGTTCCAACAAACAAAAGCCAGGCTGTGTTTGGTTTAGTCATAGAGTGGAGGCAACAAATTTGCAAATGTTCCTAGCTAACCAGCTCCGTGAAGTTGCCTTCTGGGATAATTGTGTTGATCCAAGTGCCCCACGTGGGTAATGTACTGCAAAGCTGGCTCTTCCACTGAGACTCTACCTACTCACAAGAAGAAGGAATAATTGCAAGTTAGGTCCTTCTCCTTGGAGATGTTACACTAAGTGAAATAAGCCAGACATAAAAGGACAAATACTGGGTGATTTCATATATCTGAGGTATCAAGAGGAATCAGATTCATAAAGACAGAAAGTAGAATGTTGGTTGCCATGAGCTGGGAGAGATGAGAATGTTCTAGAGATGGACGGTGGTGATGATTGTACAATATAAATGTACTTAATGCCACTGAACTGTATACTTAAACATTAAGATGGTGTATTTTATGTTGTATCTATTTTACCGCAATTTTATAAAAAAAGAAACTTCCTTGTATTATCTTTTTTTTTTTTTTTGGAGGTAGTTTTCACAGAAAAAGAAGACTCAATTAGATTTGTGAAATTAGTACGCTTAGCCTAAAGGAAGTGCAATTTGACGAAAGGTAATTCCTGGCCTCCCACTCCTAAATAACATGCTTAAATGTAAAAACTTCATGTTTTCAAGGCTCGTTGTCAGCTTCCCAACATACTGTTTTAATTGTGAAAGTCGTATTTGATTCCAAATGTATATTTGAAAAATTCTTACCTGAGGATATTCTTTCATTGCCTTTAGAGACTGGAAAGGAAAGAATGAAACATTGATTGGTTGCCTCCCATACATGTCTGGACTGGAGTTCAAACTTGCAACCTAGACACACACCCTGACTGGGAATTGAAACCGCAGGCCCTTGGCTATGGAATGACGCACCAACTGAGGCACACCAGCCAGGGCCCCAAATATTTTTGACCTGAAGAAAACTTACATACGCTTATTTTTGGTGTAATGTTAACATCATTCCAGTTGGACATGGAAACTTTTAGAAGTTATGAAGCAGGCCCCCAAAACCAAAATTTATTTAGAAATAATTGTGTTTTTATTCTTACACATTTAAGCTTCATCATTTGATAAAATACACCTATCAAGTTTTTTCCATTGCTCAAAACTGTTTTTGAATTCATTGATATTGATGCCTTTTAGTTCTTCTGACTTTTTTTTTTTTTTTTTTTTGGTTTGTTTGTTTCGCCTCTTTCACATCAGCAAAACATTTCCCCTTGAGGACTCTTTTATCCTAGGAAACAAACAAACAAAAACATGTGGCTTGGGATGAGTCTGGGTGAATAGAGAAGGTGGGGCATAGGGGTCAGGCTATTTTGGGTCACACTGCTGAACACTCAGTGCTGTGTGTGGGCAGGTGAGCTGGTAAATCACCCATCATGAAATGGGCAAATGCATTGAAAGAGCCTTCTAAAACATTCACTGAAGCTGAACACAGCCTCTCACAACAAGGCCAGTTGATATACTGACACACCAGAACATTCACCTAGCAGGGGAAGCATGTATTACAAGTGGCCTGACCTTCAGAAATTCTGGGTTTTGGGGCCCCCTCCCCCATAACTTATTTTCCCCTCCTTCAGGAAGAAATTCTTCCATGAAGGAAGATTTTCCAATGTCATTTGTGTCAGAGAATGAGAATGCTGTCTGCTATACTCAGAAAGGAAACAAGCCAAACACAAATATAATAAAAACAAAGGAACACCTGTTATTCATTGGGAATGAGAGCTAATTGCCCCTCTTTATTGACAAGGTGTTCATTGAAAGCTATATGATTTTAAAATTTTTCTCAGGGTTGATGGAGTCTCAAATATGGCACCTGCCTGCTGGCTCTGTGGCTCTGAGGGGAGGGGAGGAGACTTCAGAAAAGTGACATTGGCCTCTGCCCATCTTTCTGTCTGGGAGAAAGCTGTTTCCCAACTGTTGCCATGATGCCAGCAACTTCAGCTCCTCCCTGTGTGCCACTGGTGCCTTTCAAACTGCTATGCTGGTGTTGGAGCTCAGAGAGAGTGAGTCTGAGTAAGTACATGTGTGAGTTCTTTAAGAGGAACTACTTGGGGCTCCAGAAGTTTCTTCCACCAATTCAATCCCCACTGTATTTTGCAACCAGAAGTTCTGGGGACTTAACTTTCTGGCACTGGCACCGGCACCCTGGGCAGGGGCTCTGGTGTGGGGCTGGGAACCCTCACCCTCATCATATCCCTCCCAAATTTTTACTCACCAAACGTGTATGTGGGACTACCCTGTTCCATGTCTCCATCTCTCCTACTAGTCTGGATGGATGTGATTTCTTTAATTCTGTAGTTGTCGGACTTCCATTCGACTCAATTTCTGATGGTTTTGAGTGATGGTTGTCCTATAGTTTAGTTGTAATTTTGATGCAGTGATGTAAGGAGGCAAGCCATGTTTACCTACACCTCCATCTTGACTAAGAAGTACTTAATGAGTTTTTAGATGTGAAGACCAAGAATTCTTGAAGGCTATCTTTATTTCCTATTCTGCCAAATGACCCCTCCAAATAAAATTATGTAGAAAACCTGATAACTGTTTGAATGGAAATAATGCAACAAGAAAAACATTGGAGAAAGACCCAATTAATATTCAAAAAGTTTTCCATGAATAGATAAGCAAAAGGTGGTACATCACACAACATACAATGGAATATTATTTAGCTATTAAAAGGAATGAAATACTGGTACATGTACAATATGGATTATCCTTGAAAACGTTTATGATGAGTCAAAAAACAGCATTAAGAGGCCACATACAATATGATCCCTTCCCTAGGAAATTCACAAGTAAATCTATAAAGATATAAAGTAGATTTGCAGTTGCATAGCTATGGCAGGAAGATGAAGAGATAAAACTTAATATTGAAAGGAAACAATTTATGTTTGAGATGATGAACATGTTCTAAAATTGCATGTTCTAAAATAGTTGCTCATATTTGTAAATATATTAAAAAGCATTCAATTAAACACTTTAAATTGATGAATTGGCCATTTTAATCTCAATAAGGCTATTTTTAAAAATTATCAAGGAAGATTTCATTTCTAGTCATAATGTAGTAACTAGTACTGGGCTTGCTGTCCTGCTTAAAACTATCAGAAAACTGGACAAGATATTTTTAAAATGCTCTTTTCAGACATTGGACAAAGGGCAGCATAGGACTGTAATTCCCAAGAGAAATGAAACAAAGTAAGCCATCCTGTTACTCAGACTTTCTGCTTCAAGGCCCTTCCAAACCATGGTGCAGGGAAGCGGTACCCAAATGAAGCACAGTACTTTCACTGAGTTAAGGAGACTGATATAGAAGTTTGGGGAAGCTGAGGCAGCTGGAATTAGCTGGGGAAAGCACTATTGAGAAAGGTGCTGTTGATAGGAAAAGCTCTAGCCATCTCTACGGAGATATCGCAGAGTGGATAGCTGGATGCTAACCTCCCCCTGTGTAGTAGTTATATAACAACAACAAACTACCAGAGAGGTATAGCTGAACAATCTCCAGAATGCCCACGGGAATCAGGTTATAACCAATGAGGGTGGAAAGAGTTGGAGCAGTCTCAATGCACTTTGAGGCAAAAAGCACATCCTATAGATGAGTGAGTGAAAAGACAGGCATCCAGTCCTTGATGGCTTTCTGGAAGTATAACAGCCCTGGTTTGACTGGAAAGCCACTAAGTTGGGTAAGTCTCTGTTTTTCACATTTGAGTTACTTGCAACAAAACTTAATTCCTAACTCATATACAGGTTTATGGCATGGCTGTATGCTGAGGTGTAAGCAGTGTGACCTGTGCTCACCATCTCATCCTGATGCATGAGATAAGGATTCACCTCACACAGCCCTAGGATCTCAGAGGAAACTTATTTTCTGTTTTTCACAAATTTTTGTTTGTAAGAAGTAAGAACCTTTAAAGTAAGGAGAAAAAAGAACCTCCAAGACCACCAGTACTCTTTTTTTTTTTTTTTTTTGCCTTTTTATTTTT